>JBAMCP010001875.1:0-17119 GCA_037075105.1 Lissocephala sabroskyi
TCTCTCTACTTTTGGATTATTTAATATTCTTTCTTTTGTGTACTTTTAACGGTAAACAAAGCATTCTAACTAGAATCACTTATCGCTCTTCTTATCTGCTAAAATCTCTTATCTCTCCCTGCTCTTTTTGCAAGTTTCTTTAACGTAATCTTAAGTTCAAATCCCAGAAGCCAAATCTTCTAATTTTAACTCTTTCTGACCGACAAGCTCAAATCTTCAGACCATCAAATATTTATATAGAAAGTTCTTATCTGGGATTTAAATCTACAGACTATTGAGAATTCATATACAAAGTTCTTTTCTTGGGTTAAAATTTGAGACTATCAAATATTTATATATTAAGTTCTTCACTGGGATTAAATCTTCAGACTATTTCGAATTCATATACAAAGTTCTTTTCTGGATTTAAAGCTTAAGACTATCAAATATTTGTACATAGTATATAAAGTTCTTCTCTGGATCGCTTTTCAGTCAACTATAGTAATTTGTGGTGTGTCTTCTCTAGAAATCAATTCTCTATTTATCCGTCTCAAATATTTTATATTGAAACCCCAAAAACCTCACCCCTTCTCAACCTCTTTAATCTCGACAGCTGTTCTATATTCTTCCCTTTCCTCAAGACAAGAATTCTTCGATCTCTCTTCTCTTTCATTATTCCTCATTGCTGCTCTGCAATTTGCCATTTCGTTCCCCACTAATTTCTGTGAATTTCGGAAATGCCCCGCTGATTTGTGGGTAGGGGAAGCCTCGGCAATAACACGGAAATAGTTTCGTCGGCCACCCCGTTCCCAGGCGTCCCGCAAACCACGCCCCCCTCCCTCCCTGCCCCCTCGCGCCTATGCCCTGCACTCTGCGGCCTGGCAACTTATGGCATTTTCAAGATATTTTCCGTGCGTAATTTCATTTGATTTTTATTCTTGTTGTTTTTTTTTTTTGTCTCCCCTCTCTCCTTGGTTTGTTGTTTGTTTGTACGCATTCAAAATTGGAGCCGGCCCAGCAAAGGGTTTGAGGGGTGGGGGGAGGGGGGCGGTCAGCATGCTCCGTACACTGGGCCATGCGGTTAGTAGTCATTCCGTGGCGTGTTTATTTTTAAAGGTACTTAATGGATTTCAATTTTGCTCTCCTCTCTTTTCTTTTCTCTCTCTTTGTTTCTCTTGCTATTTCTGTTTACGTCCCGGTGTCTTCGTGGGATCGTTTGATGGATGGGACAAGGAGTTGGGGCCGCCGTGGCAGGTGCCAGACGACAAGTGGGTGTGGCGGGCGGGGGGGAAGCAACTGCAGTTATGCAATCGCCTCGATAATCCCCCTGATTGATTTGTGACGAAATTTCCTAGGTCCCTGAGGCGGATTCGCGGCGGTCTGCGTGGCGTATGCTTAATTTTTCGTTACCTAATTAAAAACCCATTAAAAGCAACGTTTTCGCCGGCCGACCCCCGGCGCTTTTTATGGTTTTGGTCGACTGTTTTGGTTTGGCGGTTTTCTTTTGCCTTTCCCAAGTTTTCGGTTCCTAACTCGGGAATTGTTGGGTGAAAACGGTTCCACTTTTGTATAATTACCCTACAAATGAGTCATTTGAAAGGGGAAGTGTAAACCTTATTAAAGACCGAGTTAGGGAAACGCTAAAAGGTGGAAATGGTAATTAAGACATTGAAAGTTTTCCGTTGATTATAAACAGAAGAATTCCGAGGAATTGGGAAAGGAGAGCGGGGAAAATAGAAAGCTTAAGCGGAAGTAAGCTATACGAAAAAAAGATCTATAATAAAAGGTTCAAGGAAACTAACAGGAAAGACTGAAAGGAAGGCAACTCTTAAAGGTCCCCTAACTTTATTTTGGGGTATTTCTTTTTTCTGCAGGCTTTTTGGAAGATGAACTTAAGGATCCTAAGAACTCACTTAAAATAGAAAGAAGAGGATGAAAACAGAGCTTTAAAATCTTCTGGAAAGTGAGATTACTAGATGATTTTGGGCATAAGTTCCCAAAGAATGAAATCTCTATTGAATAACAAATTCTCAAACTGGATTCCTCACTTAACTGAGAGACAGCCGATCCCTTCTATTTTCCCCCACCCCTCCTACCTGCCCCTTAAGCTTGTTTACTGTTGTCTCTGCTGCTGTGGGAAGAGCATTTCTAAGTCGTTGTGGGCTAATCGATTTCGGGGGACTACCAATTCCCATTCTGCCTTTTGGGGCTGTTTGTGTTACCAATTAGCATGGATTTTTGACTTGGCTTTTGCCTTTTGTTGTTTCCTGACTGCTGCTGCCTCCGTTGGGATTGTTTTATGCTGCGGACGCCCCTCCCCCCAGCCCCTTCCACCGTCTGCTTAGTTTGTTTGGTTAGCGCGAAGCGTCATCGGCCAAAAGCCCACAAACAAACCACTGCGAGGGGGCGGGGATGTCTGGGATGAGGGGAGGGGGACCGCTGCTGTGGCTTCTTCGTTTTTTTAGTGTTTCTGTTTATTTGCACACACACACAAACACACTCGCCCCGTGCGGGGCCACCCACCAGCAGAGGCTTGCGTTGTGACGTCACAAACGCCCACTTTTTTGGTGGCAGCTTAGAGTTTGAGGCGCCAGTCGAAAGGTCAAGCCGGCTGGCCGAATCGGCACATTTGATTTTCAATTACAAATCAACTAATCAACGAATCCACAAAACCAACAAAACGCCCGAAAGTCGCACTGTCGGCGCTTCAAAGCGAATTTAGCCGCCTCGGCTGCCTGCTCCGTGAGTGCGCCGTCGAGTGAGCGCGCCAACTGCCGGCCCACGGCGCAAATAGAAAATGCCAAAGGCTCAGAAAGACGCCACGCGGCCAACAACAACAACAGCCGACGCTGGCAGCGGCAGAGGCAGCGACAGAGGCAGTGACAGAGGCAGCGATGGGCGGGTGACCGCCCAGTGGGCCGGGCCGCCTGACCGAAGAAGCCGCCGCTGTCTGGCCACGCACGCCGGGCCGAGGGCAAGGGAAGAAGAAGAAGTTACCCTTTTCCTGGGGAAAGAGTCTCGCCGACTTGGCCACAGGGAAGGCAAGAAGCCGCCGAGGGCAAGAGAAGAAGAAGCTACCCTTTTCCTGGGGAACGAGTCTCGCCGAATTGGCCACAGGAAAGAGAAGAAGCCGCCGCTGTGGATAGGCGGCCGAGGGAAAAAGAAGAACAAGCTAGACTTTTTGAGGGGAACGAGTCTCCCCGACTTAGGAGGATTCTGGTTATAATCGAAATATGCAAGAATCAGAAATCAAGCAGCCTTTCCAAAATATAGAAAGACAGTTTGGCCGATTTCTTTTCATAGTTTCCGAATATAAATCCCATAGTCCCACCGACTTGGCCACGAAGTTGAGGAGGTCACAGGGAGAATTTGGGTTATAATCGTTAAAAGGACCAGAAATCTATCAGACTTTTCAAAATATAGAAAGGCAGTTAAGCTGATTTCTTGGGGTCTTGAGTTATAATCGATAGAAAGATTAGATGAACCGATCTCTTATCATAGATCCAAATATCTATAATCTTCTTTACGATCTTACGATCGCCTCAAAAAGTGTATTCATTCGCCCACAAATAACTCCAGTTGGTGACTTTATCGCCTTGGAATAGCAAATGAGGGTTTCCCGGGACAGAACTTTGCCGTCTGTCAGTCTCCCTGTCTCTGTCTGTCCTGCCCTTCACCTTTAGGGTGCCCACCATGAAAGTCTGATATCTTTCGCTGGGATCGGGGGAACCTAATTTACCCTATCGACAAAAGGGGTTCCTCGTTCGAATCTTATCTTTGGCGGTGTCGGATCGGTTTGCAATTGGCGAAAAGAAGTTGAACAAGGCAAGCGAAACGGCGTCTAAAAAATACAAATGATCTCAGCGTTGGTTCTTTCCCCCCTTCCCCACCGCCGCCCTGCTTTGGCGATATTGGAAACACGCAAATGACAGAGATTAGGGAAACCAAATGGGGGAAGTTCACACTTCAATTACCGAGTTGGCACAAAACTGGCAAAGTTTTGCAATCAACTGCGGAAAGGGGGAGGGGGAAGCCACCGGAACCAAGCGACCAACCGAACGGTAGGAGACGTTAACTTTGGCCTATTGCGTCAGCACTCACAACCGGTAGAACCAAACACACACACACACAATACACACGGGGTAACGGACAATTCAATTCATAGGCTGATTGAACGATTGAACGAGCGCTGCTTCAACTTGGCTCGCTCGATCGTTGGCTTCAACTTTCTTCACTGACGAC
Organism: Lissocephala sabroskyi; assembly: GCA_037075105.1. Classification (NCBI taxonomy): domain Eukaryota; kingdom Metazoa; phylum Arthropoda; class Insecta; order Diptera; family Drosophilidae; genus Lissocephala; species Lissocephala sabroskyi. The sequence goes on from JBAMCP010001875.1 coordinate 4,222, forward strand.
AACAACAACGATCGCTCGCACGCGCGCCGCCTTCAACCACGAAGTTCTAATGGCAACTGAGAAGCTTCGCACCTCCAAAGCTCCGTCGGCTGGCGCTGTCACCTGCGGTTTCTTGAAACAACAACAACACGAGCAAGAACAAAGAACACGGAACACGAAATCAACGAAATCGGCGAAATCAACGGCATTGATAATTTTTTGTGTTCACGCTTCGGCTGCTCTCTCAATCGTTCGCTCTCTTTCTGTTCTACACTTTCGCCAGCCCCGCGCTCGGCAGACGGCTTGGCTCGTTCGCTCCGTCTCCCTTGCGCACTCCACTCGCTCGCGCTCTCTTCGCGCCCAGACCAATCGGGAAGCTTGTCTTCGTCAGTAGCCCCGACGGCCAGCTGGCCGTTCTGGCCGCCGGGTGTAAATAAACACGGAGCATTGGCAATTTGCCAAGTTGAAGCTTTCGGCGGAGCGGATTGAAAGGGCCGCAGGCTGCGCTCCTCCAGGGGCGCCTTGCATAATCGCTGCTGGCGGCGGTGACCTTGATTTCGATATTCACTGAAATCACATGCTTAAAAATAAAATCACTGGGGAACCGGAGGAAACAACCGACTTATTAGGTAAACAAGAAAAAAATATATATATAAATATTATAGAATCGGTTGCCAGCCTTATCGATAGTGGGTGTTCGGTTCTCCCGCCAATGGAAAACAAATGAATGCTAATTGTTGGAAGTTCAGCTTTCCGAGTGTTTATGCAAAAATTAAACGTCTTCAAATGTCAAATATTTGGGGTATTCACTTGTCAGTTTGGGGGGAATGTTCTGAATCATTGGGGTCTTTCGAGTATTTCAGTTTCTTTTTTAAAATATTGTTTTTTTGGCAATCGTTCATAACGCGAATGAAAAGCAAACAATGGGAACATTCAATCGGATCGGCATACGACTTTAGGATTCTCTTGATCAGTTCACAAAAATCGTGAATTCCTCGCCCATCTCTAGGAATCAAACTATGGACAACCCCCGACTAATCTATAGATAACGCCAATCGAATTTGGACGACACATGTCGCGTTTCTGATTTACATTCGTCGATTTGAGTAATCGCATTTCCCGCGCACTTGGACACTTGGACAGTTTCACTCAGCTGCCTCGCTCTGGTTTGCTGTACAGAATTTAAATTTGAGTGGACTTTTTATTTGCCAACCCGACTGACATGGGAACCTACAAATGACTCACAAGCAGAGGTGAACGAGCTTTTGGTGGGGTTGGATACAAAAAAGAAAGGCTCGATAAGAATTATATAGAGGCCTATACTTCAGCTGTGAATGGGATAAGTGCAAAGATCTCTAATAAGATTTAAGATTATAATGAGAAAATAAGGAACGTTAACCACACTTTTCAAAGCAGACTGCTCATCTCTATTTTCTGATATCAGAAGATGATCTTAACTAAGTTGAGATAAGATCCCAAAAATTCTTTTAAGCTGCCTTCAGACCTATAATTACCTAGGAATGGGAAAGTTTAAAGATCTCTAACAGCACTCGAGATTGTGATGACAAAAAGAGGCGTAAACTACGCCTGCTCATTTCCAACTTCAGAGATCGGAAACAGGTTCTATAAAAGTACCCAGAGTTCAGCTTTGAAGAGAACTACTTTAAGGGTCCCAAAATTCTATATAAATTGGAGGAACTGCTTATCCCATTACATCGGGAACTGATGCTCCCCTCTCTCTTCCACTTAATATACCCTTCCCACCCCCGATGGCAGGGTATATTCGGTAATACATTCACCATACAAAACGGCAAAGCAGCTGTCAGGCGGTTTGGCCACAAAACACAAAAGACCCGAAGACGGCGGGTGGGGTGGGGGGACAATGGGTTGTCAAACTGCCCATTTGCTCGGCAGCAACGATATCGTCATCGTCTTTCTTTATCGCCACGATATGAAGCAGGGGGTGGGGGGGAGCAAACCGTCGTCAAAATCAATGGATTGGAATCCACTTAAGCGAGACAAACGGCGCTTAAGTTGAGCCACCGATTGACCGACTGACAGACTGAATGATATACAATTACCGTTGGAACTTAATCGCTTCACGCCCCCCAAATCACGGTGACTCCGATTCCACGCCGAATTCAGGAAGCCGTTCAACGAACCTCAAGAATGTCAATGCGGGCTTAGCTCACAAAACGAGTGACAATCGTGGGCAGTCGGTCAGGTAGTCTTATCGTTCCGATGGTCGTTGTTATCAATCGATAATTGGGGAACTCGTGGTACCGTTAGGGCGCCAGAAATTCAAGTTCAAGTCTCATTCTCCCGAGATTATAACAGTTTTCTTTGCCTTATCGGCCAACCCAATTGACAACGCCAATTCCCCGGGCCCAAACGACTTTCTATAAACAGTTTTATATTCCGCGAGCATAAAAAGCCAATTAAACTGACAGAAATGAATCATAGAACCCTCCGAACAGACCTCGGGAATGGGCACTGCCAAGCCCAAAAAATAATAAAAATTAATAACAATTAAATTCTTTCAATTGTTTGAGGCCCTTCAGAGTCTCGAATACCTTTCATAATTAAATCGAAGCGCCCCCTGGCCGACAGATAAGCGAACCCGAATCTTCACTCGCATGCACCCTACACATCCGGTGGTTAGCTGGCCAAGTGAACTGTGACCAGCGGCGGGCCAAGCCGGCCAGTTTGGCAATATGGAAATGAGAGCAGCGAAACAAAAATACTGGTATGGAGTTTTCATGGCGCCGCCAGTTCCATTTTTGGGGCGTACAACTTAAAATCAGAATTGGCCGGCTGGGCTTATCTCTGGGCCATAATTTGTTACCCAATTTGTTTATCACCAATACCATTTAAATGCCTAATGAGCCGAAGGCCGTGGCTGGTATAACACTTTTGGGCACTTGGTGAGTGGAGTGTGGAGAACTTTAAGCTTAAGATTCCTCAAAATCTGACCTAGAACTCAACTCCACTAAACTCCGATACAATTTAAATGGTGTAACACTTTTGGGCACTTGGTGAGTGGAAAGTGTAGAAGATTCCTTTAAAATCTGACCTAGAACTCAACTCCACTGAACTCTGAACTTATCTCTCGCCGGGCATTGTGATGAACGTAATTAAACGACCATAAAAATTAATTACTCACCCTGGCCAACTGCTCAACTGCACAAGGCACTCTCACTTGTCTGGTTCTTTCGTAATTTTGCTTTCTATTCTTCTTCTTCACTGCTCTCGCACCGATAACCGCCGAATCGGCCTGCCGAACTCGCCTAATCACGATCGCGTCTTTTTGCGCTGCTCTAATCGGTCGCTCACCGGACGGACGGCCCCACACTCACGACGGACGCAACTTGACTTGCCAGAACTTCTACAGTAACTAAATAGCTTTGGCACACGGTGTCGTATAACACAAACGGCGGGCAGCAGCAGCAGCGACGCAGGCAGCGACAGCAACAGCGGCAGCGGCAGAGGCAAATGGCCATAGCGCCCTCGTCACAGTCACCGTTACCGTCACCGTCACAGTCGCAGTGACTGCGGCTGCTGGTTGATTAGTTGGACGGCGGCGACTTGTTGCTCGGTCGGCTGCGCTGCCGGGAGACACGAACCACAGATCCGACATTTAACAATTTGTATGCATAAACACACACACAGGCAGGCAGGCACACACGGACACACGTTCTGGGGCTGGCTGAGCTGCTTGCCCTGCTTGTGGCGGGGGTGGGGTGGGGGTCAAGCGACAGCGGAGCACAACAAAAGAACGCAATCATACGAAATGTGCATGCCTCACACACACACATGCAGACGTGTGAGTGCATCTGGCTGAGGGCACGAAACGGCGTGGTCGTGTGGGCGGGTCGCTGTGTGTGTGCGCCGATGACGGCATTGAGGGCGGCTGTCAATGCAGCCACGAGGGGGGAGAGAGAAGTTTTGGGCTAGAGAAAACCAACGAAGAAATCATAGAGGAGTTTTTAATAAATATTTTATAATATTTTCCAGGATTTTAGAGGTATAAATTGAGTATCTGTTGAGGTTCTTGAGTCCTAAATAACTTTGGGTAAGTTAAGATCATCTAAGGCTTTTTAGCTCTAAAGTGTTTAAGGAAATTTATAATATCGATTTCAAAGACTTAAAAGGAATCCATTTCGTTATAAAATCCGAAAACTTTCAAACTCTAAATACTTAAAGTGCTTAAGGAAATTTATAATATTGATATTAAAGATTTAGGAGAACCCAATAAAATCCGAAGACTTTTAAAATTGGAATTACAAATATTTAAACTGTTTTGGGAAATTTCAATATCAATATTAAAGATTTAGGAGAGCCCGTTTCGTAATAAAACCAGAACCGCTAACTTTAAGAACCGCCCTCGTTCTGCAAAACACAAACAAAAACTTTGCCTGTTGCCGGCTTTTGCTTTAGTTCTCTCCGCTTGCCATTGCCGCCCCTCTAGCGCTCCTGCCGGCTGTTCCTGCCTCCCCCTCCGCCCCCCGCACGGCTCTATATCAGACCAGGGGCGGGGAAACAGGAAAGGGGTTTTCATTTAATGCTCCGGCGACGCGACGCGAGGGTCAAACTTAAGCACAGCAAAGCCAACGGCGGCAGCACAACAACAAAAACAACTACCACCAGTGACAGTTATTATTATGATTGCCAGACCAGCCACCCACCCCTCCCCTCCCCCACCCACTCTTTGTTTTTCTCTCTTCGTTTGTGTGTTGTTTTTTTCGCTTTTGTTATAAATTTTGTGTTTTTATGGTTTGTTTTCGTTTATGCGCTGAAATGTCCCATGAACACATCGGTTCCCTGGCGGCTTATGACGTTATTGACAATGGCTGGGGGGTGGGGTTAGGGGACGCTTTGAAATCCAAGCCACTGACAGGCTGATGGACAGGATAATGCATTGTCAGCCCGCCCAGCAACAGGTGACAGACAGAGAGACCGGCAGTGTCCCCTCCTTGACCCCATTTCGAGTTGTTTTCAAGCCACCCCCGCAGCCAGGCGATCTGCACGGATGGCCGCTGTTAATTAACAGATTCTGCCGAGATAACAGCGCCGCTTAGCTTATTTGCTGTAGCTGATAAGACACAACATTTTAGGTATTTAAAGACAATTGAGAGCTTTGCCTCCCTCGAGCTGACCGAGTTCTGTTTTTGCGCGCTCACTTAACAGAAACAGCGATCCACTGCCCGCCGCTGTTAATTAACAGAGTGGCCGGTCGGTCGCTAAGCGCCCTCTGGCGGTCGTTAATTATCCACTCACCTGGGCTGCCGGCCTTGCTGCCCTCCGCTGGGTTCCGGTGACCACAATGAGTGCAAATTTCCGGTTGCTTGGAGGTCCTTGCAGGTGCGTTTAGTTGCCTGCAATTTCGAAATTGCATGAGCAGCACTCAGCGGGTGTGGCCGCCACTTACGTGCTGAGGGCCAACACCAACGGCCCGCGGGAGCGGTGCGCTTGAAGGACCTTCAGCAATTGGGCATCGCTCAGGGTGACGTCTTGCAGGCGCAGCGAGCTCTGAAAGCACCAACAACCATCAATTAGCCAACATTAGCCACTTTTATTAGCCCCTCAAAATCCGCCTACACTTTTGGCCACGCGCTGAGGTCGCCGGGCTTCTTTACTTCGACGCAGCGAGCAAAACTTAAGCATTTCCCTCCACAACAGCAGCTGCCAGCAGACTGAGCCCGCCACTGAGATTCTCGATCACTTTTTTTGGGGGCGTTCAGCCCGATAAGCCCGTCCCCGCCGGGCAGCTGCCCCGCCGTCGCGGAAAGACCGCCAAGCACAGCTCGTCCACGCGATCGAAGAGTTGAGAGCCAAACCTCCGCGCTGAGAAGTCCGTGACCAGAGGTCCCCCGCAATCGATACACTCGTCTCGGTAGTGGAAGGTCAGCCCATCGCCGGGCTCCACCTCGCGCTGCTCGGTGCCCGGCAGCAGCTCATGGCACTCGTGGTTGCCCATGACGACCACGCCCCGCAGCAGGACCAACGCCTTGCTGCGCTGGAAGGCCGGGAAGACTGGCGTCCGGCGGATCTTCGACTGAGAGTAGAGCCAGCGGTTGCGGGTGCGGGCAGGGACATTGGAGGAGTCGTTGCTGTCCTGGCGGAAGAAAAAGACGTTCCGGAAAATGAAACCCGCCACCCCGGGGGCACTGAACTGGCGCAGGAACCCCTGGAAATTGTTGTGCCTCAGCGGCAGGAGAATCTCATCGACGTCCACCACGACGGCATGGCCATGGTTGCCCAGCACTTGGGCCCGGTAGACGCAGTCGTTGAACTGGCCCGAGATGCCCATGTAGTGGAGGTCCTTGTCGTGGCCTTGGATGCGCCAAGGCAGCGACTCCGCCAGTCCCAGAGCCTGGTAATGGGCCATCACCCGGCGCACCTCCCTGCTGGCACTCAGGTCATAGAAGTAGAAAAAAGAGGCCCCCAGCAGGCGGTAGAATTCCACGAACTCCACCAGGCGCAGGGCATTCGAGAAGTTCCTGTGGAAAGGACCCACACAGACGGCCACAGTGTCCCGCGGTGCCCTGGCCAAGTCACTCGGATAACTTGCAAGAAAAAGGCATCAAAGGAGAACTCAATTAATGGACGGGAGAGGATTCAACCTGATATCGATGAAGTTGAGGTTCGTCGATTGGCGGGCCAGGCGGAGGGCCACCTTTTGGGGCAACTGTACTTTGGCCTGGCGCGGCACTTGCAGCGGACAAATGACGCTCCACACGGCGTAAGGATGTCCATGAACCTCTGGCACGGGTTTGGAGTATTGCGCCGAGAACTCCCTCGTCTGCGAGTCGGCAAATCTCACCACGCAGCGCAGCTTCCGGTTGTCCTGCAGCACCGACAGCACGGCAAACAGGCGAATGGAGCCCAAGCTAAACTCCGCCTGGGTCAGCACAGGATCCTCTAGAGAAATCTCTAAATAAGTCAGGGGTCCCTGAATAAATCTCACTCACCAATGACTTCCGTCCGTTTATCGAAGTACGCAGAGAAGATTTGTGCCTTGGGGTTGCCAGGATCCACAGGCTGCCAGGAATTGTTGTAGCCCCAATCGGGCTTGGGTTTCTCGTAGTAAATCTGCGCCTGCAGTTTCCTGAGTTCCGCTAGAACCTGAGGATCCTGCGTGGGCGCTTGCCAAGGCGTCTCCGTGGGTTCATCCGTAAAACTTGCCTCGCTCGATGGCCGCTCCGAATTTCTCTGAAAGGTGAAGATTTTTAGTTCTTGAAGCTTTGAAATTGCTTTTGTTTTGGCCTACAAATTCGAGCCTATTGCTTTGTAAGAACAGCAGGATGATCAGGACCAATAAAATTATAAAAAAACCGAGACGAATCGACCGCTGAAAAGCGAACATGGCGAATTCGAAGTGCCCGCCACGCGAAAGTCAATGCAACTAAAAGTTCAGGGAAACAAATACTCCAAAATTCGTAAAGCCCAAAACAGATGTTCATTTGCCGGGGGCACTGACTGCAAGACAAATAAAGCGATTATATTTGCTTCCTAGACTCCAAGACATTCTCCATTTTATTATATAAGCGGGGCTCCCTTCCCTCATTGAGGGATTTATGATTTCTTTAATGTTCGGCCTTTGATTTAAAGATATTTACTTCACCAGATTAAGAAGAAGATTTATAAGAAACAAATTGATTCCATAAAGACTAAAGATCAGATTACCTGCCCTGCATTGATTTTTAGATTAATAAAAAACATTTTTAGGGTCTTTGTAGTACAAAAAAAATGAGTCTAGCTTTTTTGTTTTGACTGCGATTGTTCATATCTAATCGGTTAAGGAATATACTCGTATTCCAGCAGGTCGATGACTCACCATGGCATTTCTAGCATTCTATCTATAGACTAAGAAACGATCTACCAACTGCCGACCGATTCTCCCCGCAAACTCCCATAAATCCTCTGTGTTTCCTAAGCTATCTTCTAATTGCTGTAAGCTAGCGATTCCTAAGATCGCCCGCTTAGTTTCCTTAACGTAATCTTTATCTAATCGGTCAAGAAATATTTTATATTCCAGCAGGTCATTGTCTACTCTAAAGAAAGACCTAAAGTCCGACCGATTCTCCCCGCAAACTCCCATAAATCCTCTGCGTTCCCTAGCCCATCCCATTCTTAGGATCGCCCGCTTAGTTTCCTTAAAGTAAATTGTATCTAATCGGTCAGGGAATACTTTCCAGCAAGGCGTTGATTCAACGTTGCCTTCGTGATCTACGAACTGCACACCGATTCTTCCCGCAAACTCCCATAAATTCTCTGTGTTCCATCGCCCCCTTAGTATCCTTAACGTAAACTTTATATTATCGGTTAAGGAATATATTCCAGAAGGCCATTGTATACTCTAGAGAACGACCTAAGATCTACCGACCGATTCTTCCTACAAACTCCAAGAAAACCTCTTTATACCCTAACCTATTCGGTTCCTAGGATCGCCCTCTTAGTTTCCTTAACGTAAGCTTTATTTAAACTAAGTTTTCCTTTAAAAAACACACACTCACAAGGATTACGGAATCCACAACACACGACATAAAGCTCTTTTTGCTTAGCCTAAATGAACACTGAAGCCATCACTGGGATTGTTTGGGGCGCTACGCCAGCTCGCAGATGCCCTGCCGGCTGGGGAAGACCTCGAGGCAGGTCTGGTCGACGCGGTCGAAGAGCAGGGAGCCAAACCGCCGGGCCGTGTAGTCCACAATCAAAACCATCTTACAGTTGATGCACTTGTCCCGGTAATGGAAGAGCAGCCCCACCGTGTGGTGGACAATGTGGTCCACGTAACCCGGGGCCACGCGGTAGATCTGATGGTTGCCCATCTCCACAATGGCCCGGGCATTGACCACCACCTTGCTGCGGGTGTAGGCCGGCATGACCTCGAGGGTGCGGCGGATCTTGGACTGCGTATAGAGCAGGCGGTTGCGGGCCTGGGCGGGGGCATTGAAGGTGTCGTTGCTGTCGCGGCGGTGGAAGAAGACGTTGCGGAAAATGAAGCCGGAGGTGCGGCCTTCGTCGCACTGGCGCAGGTACTCGGCCAGGGAGTTGTGCTTGAGGGGCATGAGGATCTCGTCGAGATCCACGACGGCGGCATAGCGGTGGTTGTCCACAATCTGGGCCCGGTAGACGCAGTCGTTGAACTGGGCCACGATCCCTGCATAGTGGAGATCGCTGGTGTGATCTTGGATGTTCCAGGCCAGGACATCGGCCAGGCCCTGGGCCTGGTAGTGGGCGAGCACTTGCCTGACCTGCTCGGTGGCCTCGAGGTGGTAGAAGTAGAAATGCGAGGCCCCCTGCAGGCGGTAGAGCTCCACGAACTCCACCAGCCGCAGGACATTCGAGTAGTTCTCCTGCAGCGGACCCACGCACACGGAAATGCTGGGCCGCGATCTGCCAAACATTGCCGTCATGTTCCGAGGGTAGCTAGAGAAATAACGAAGCCTTAAGATGGATTACAGAGGGTGGATTACCTGGGAAGCTCACCTGATTTGAATGAAGGTGGGGCTGAGGTGGCTGAGGCGGTTGGAGGCGTAGCTGAGGGCCACTGCCTGGGGCAGCCTGACGGTTTTGGCTGTCCGACTGGCAGTCAGCGGGCACATGATGCTCCAGGCCGCAAAGGAGTTGTTGTGGACCTCGTGCATGGCCTGGGCCTCCTCGGCCACGATCTCCCGGGTGGTGAAGTCCTCGTAGCGAACCACGCAGCTCAAGGCCGAGTCGCGCAGCCGCACAGGCAAAGCGGCAAACAAGCGCAGCGAGCCCACCGTCAGCTCGTCCTCGTCCAGCACCACATGGCCTGGAAAAGCGTAGACTCTAAGGATCCTGGCAAGGCCTGGCTGTCGGGCTACTCACTGATGATGTCCGTGCGCAGGTCAAAGTAGGCCGAGTAAATCTCATGCCTCAGGCTGGCATTGCCTATGGACCGCCAGGTGTTGTTGTAGTCCCAATGGGGATTGGGTTTGTCGTAGTTCAGCTGGCGCTGCAGGCGCTTGAGGTCCTCGCGCAGGTGCTCGTTCTGCGGGGGAAGAGGAAACCGGCATGAGATTAGTAAGTCGCCCCTCCAGGCCCCACTCACGAGAGTCGTTCGCATGGAGATGTAGACCAGGACGAGCATCGTGCAGGCCACCAGGCCCGACAGCGAGAAGTAGACATATTGAAAGCGGTTCTCTGGGGCCGACAACATGTTCCGCGCGTTTTTTAATTGAATTATGGACGAGATTTGTGTTTGATTTTGTGGGCCAATGGCCCGGCCACTCGACCTTGAGTGGCTCACGCAGCTGGAGTCGCCGTCAGACGTTCGTCCAGGTGGATTGGGCGATTTGCGCTCAGCACTCCGACGACACTTGGCAGCGACTAAGCGCCATGCTGCTCATGAAACGACTTGTCGGCCAACTAACGGTATTTTATTTATTCCCCACTGTTGGGCAACAGCGTTGACGTCGGCGCCAGCGGCGCTGCCAGCGAGGCGTTGACAGCGGCGCCCCCTGCCGGCGGCCGTCAGACGCTCCTGTTGCTGCTGATGGTCGGCCATCGATTAACGATAACATGCGTTGTCAACAGCCGGCGGGGGGCGGGTGTCAGTGTCATCATCGAGTGGCCGCCGCCGTCTGCCCCAGCGACTCGGCTGTGGTCACTGGCGACTCTCTGCTGGCGCCTGCAATACGTAAATTACACCCACGCCCACCGCTCCCGCTCTCTTTCTGTCTCGCTCTCTTTTTCTCCAGGACTTTGCGCATGCAACAAGTTAATCAGCCTTCGTCGAACTACAAGCAGGCAATAAAAAAGGAGAGCCAACTAGCCAGGAAGAGGGAGGCGACTTGCTGCCGCTGCTTGCGTCGACGTCGACGGCACTCCATCAAAATTGTTTGATTCTTGGGAAAATTCTACGATGTTTGCCTGTCGTTCAGCGCGTGTGTGTGTGCGTGTGTGTGGGTGAGTCAGCCCAGTGGCTCTTTGAATTAGTCTAATTTGGGAGGCTATTTATAACAATCTCAAGATCCTAAATATTCTTCATTTTTATTAAAGCAAAATGATGAAAACTCTCGGAACTGCGATGGAACCGAGAAAAAAAAAACATAAAACACATTCATTTCTGTTGTTTGTACACAAACAGACCCACGTCCCGGGGATCATAATGTCTCTGGCTATTAAGCAGCTTTCACGTTGACCACTTGATGGGAATATATATAAATCTGGATATAACCAAAAGACACCGAGAAAAATAACCAATCTCAATGAAATCAGAATGGAGATAAAATACAAAATTCCAGATAAATGAAAGACATTTAAAAATTATACTTTTCTTTTCCTCTTCAAAGAAATCACAATTACCGTAGAAGTTTTTTAGATTCCTTAACTTTGTTTGGTGGGTAGAGCTATCCGGCCCACTGTGCGTTTGTTAGTGGGTCGCGCGCGCCTCTCAGCCGAAAATGAAATTGTTTTCATGTTTTTTTAAATGGGCCCCCCTCGGAAAAAGTCCAAAGTGCCCACTTTTATATGAAAATCAAATGAAAATTATACACCCACACCAACACACACACACACATGCGCGCACACACTCGTCACACGCAGCTTTCATTCAATTCGATTAATTTTTCATTTCATTTAGCAGTGGAAAAAGAGCCTCTGCTTTTTTTTGGTGGGCGGCTCTCGCCTCGTTGCCGCTCATTCGAATGGGCAATTTGGGATTAATTTGCTTTCGCCAGATACTCACATCAAGGAACACATGTCTATATAGGAAATAAACATAAACGACCACCGCCAAAGTCAGCAAGTAGCGAAACTGAAAGCGAGCCCAACGCAGACCCATTGCCGCATTTCCACGAGTTCCCCTCAACCGCTCCGAGTTCACTGAAGTCACTTGCTCTATGGGAGTTCCCAATGGGCCCCTCAATCGATCGGAATATGGAACTGATAACAAGACCTTATCAGCCTAGAGAAAGTGGGAACACCGTGACGGTGACTCGCTCGCTGTGACTTCGCTATCTCGGCAGGTTCGTGTGCTTCATTGATGGTGAAAGAACCTGAAGTCGAGTGAGGAATTTATGTTTATTTAGCTGGCTGTAGTATTTTAATTTTTATCGATTTGTTTATTTGTTTTATCAAGCGTCAGGTGGACAGGATTGCTTGATGGCGTCGGAAGTTAAACTACCTCAAAAATTGGCCAATTAGTCCTGATTTCCCATAAAGAAAAAAGAAATATTGCAACGATCGTGCCTTCGGATTTGATTAGAATATTTATGAACTTTATAATCTTAAAACTAAAGCAACTAAATTACTTTTATTTAGGATCAAATTTCTAGAATTTCTCGCTTACTTCAGAGGTTCCCTGGGTCTGTTTCTTAAGCTGCTCCGATTCCTCTCGAAACTCCTGCTCCCCGCACTTCCACTTTACTTTAATCGTCTTTAAAGTTACTCCTTAAAACCGGAATTCTTGTTCTTCACTCCCTTCATTTAATCTACAAATTTGGTATTAAATTTCTATACAAGTTTAATTTTATTCAAGGGCTCAAATCGGTTCGCATAATTTCCACAACTATCCCAAACCTGCGCTGTGGTCTTAAAAATTATTATCCATTTCTGTGGAAAACCTCATCTGTCTCTAAAGATCCCCAGTTATCTTTTGGATTTCCTGTTATTTATTAGACAGATGAAGGAATTTCTAAGGCTCCTTGACAAGACTTTCAACGACTTACCAACTGCTTTCCCAAGCTTTCCACCAACCTTCTACCGCTTCCCCTCATCCTTCTCTCTTTTGTTTTCTCGTGAGACGAATTCCACCAGGTGTTTCGAGAAGGATCCGCCACTAACTGGCAGTTTCCCATGCCTTGTTTCGCTTATCTTATCGCAATGGAAAGCAACATAGAAATGCTTTTCCACCTTTTCTGCCCCCGTTGTGAAATTTCGCAGAGCA
>JBAMCP010001876.1:0-17114 GCA_037075105.1 Lissocephala sabroskyi
ACAGAGATGACAGCCAAAGTCGCTAAACATAATTGAAGTCCGTCACAGACGACTTAATGCGGCAGACGCCTTCCAATCAGGAAAGGGGAACCAAACAAATAAATGGGTAGTTTTCAAATTTTCATCTCCGATACGCTCAGCTCAGTGATTAAAGGAACTTTCATTGTTGATGGCTTGGGCTGGGAAATAATAATTAAGGTAATCTTTAATATCTGTGAAGTTCTGTATTTGTCACAGATTTCATTCTTTTTGGGGTCAAAGGCTGATGGCTTATTTGCTTTGAAAGAAATCTTAGTTGTTCAATATCTTCTATGTTTTTAATAAGTAAGTTTATCTGTCTTCTGTTCTCCTGAATAATTTCTTTAACCTCTTCAAACGCATCGTCCATATTGACGCTTTTTGGGCGGCCAGTACGCTGCTCCTTGTGCATTTCTGCGCGTCTACTTAAATAATCTCTGCGCCATCTTTGCATTATTTGGACACTGATACAGTCTTCACCATTAAAAGAAGCTAATTCCCTGAGATTCTCATTACCGTTTAACCCTTTTGCAGTTAAAAAAACTAATAACCCAACGTAATTCGCCATGAGACACGCTTTGCATTGGTAGTTCTATGATTTGTGAGCTCGTATTCCTGAAAACAGTATTCTTGGTCACCAAAACTAATTCTGTGGCTTTCGGTGGGACCTACACTTGAATTGAATCCGCAGTGTGGCTTCTGATTAAAGCGCGCGACTAGAGGAACGAAATATTTGATTTTTCCTCGTATTTATTTATTCAATTTCTTTCTTTGACTTCTTTCGACACTCCAAAGCATTAGAAACTCCAAAATCTTGAGAAAAACAAGTCCGTTTTAGAATATTTAGTGGGTGATTAAGAAGGGAATCTAAATCACATAGAAATTTATCAGACAGATTCTCCATTCCCTCGCTTTTTGAACTGAGTGTTCTAAAAAAAGAATCGCTTAAGATCATCAGTTTAAGATAATTCCATATTTAAATCTTTTTTGGTTAATCTTCCTTAATTGAAGAATTTCTTCTGGTTCCTTGCTGATGTTTCCCACTAAGTAGTTCTTCTGTTCTCCTCATCGTTTCGTGGAGACTAATTAAATCCAAAAACCGCAATCCTTTCTTCGTGGTAACTCAAATTTAAGCTTTTAATATCTCAGGAATGCCGGTTTAAGTTTTCGGTTTCTCGCTGAACCACAAAATCCACAGCTGGTGAAGTTGGAAACCAACCAAGCCGTCGAAATCTGCCACGCTTCAGTCGCGTTGTACGAACGAATTTGAATTCATTTGTTTCTTTTTTTTCTATACGCATTTGCATATTCACGGCTTGCTGGCCAGGACACGTGCTCATTTGCATCGACGACGGGCGGGCAGGCAGATAAAGCTCAGTTGGCCCGCCGCCAACTGTTCCAATCAACACACCCTAATAGAGTCGACCCGCCCGCCTGGACGCATATCAGAATTTGGGAAAATTATGCGAAAAATGGAAATTAGGAGACACAATAGGCGCGCCGGGCGCTGCGCATGCGTGCCGCTCCCTTCGGCGCGTTCCAGGACACGCGTGCCAATCAGCGGCTCCGTTGCATAGCGGCACAGAATTTTCGGCGCCGCGTTACTTTTTACAGCCCATTAAAATGTTTGCCGATCGGCTGCCAGCTGCCGCGGTGAACTGCCGTAAACAGGTTTATCCTCGCTTATCCTCGAAAGGTAGAAAGGGTGGGGCGTTTTTCGGCCTGGCTTTGCGTGATGTTAGAACATTTTGGGTTTTAGTTTCTCCCTGTCCTTTTTGGGGTGGTGCCGGGTCTATGCATTCCTGACTTTTGTCCTGCAGTTTGGGCTCATTTCATTGCCTCACATAAATAACAGCAGACGGGAGAGCTGCAGTGATCCCCAGGTATTTTTCACGTGCTTGCCACGTTTCACTCGATTTTCCGGTTCTCCTTTCCTCTGTAATCCTCTGAGACACGCGGCACGCGGCCCTGTGATGAATGGGAGGCTGTTTAAAACAGGATTGGGTGGCAATCGGCTGGCCGTGCGTGTTTGCCAGCCACCAAAACAAATGACAAATGACCAAAGCCGCTCCGGCCGACAGCTTTGCCATCAAATGTTTGTTTTATTGTCTCGTGCGAATTCTGGCCAATAAATCTTAATCTGGGAATGGAACTCTTCTTTTATTTATTGATCCCAGCAATCACATTAAGTCTATTGATATTTCTAACTTAATTCCTATGACTCAGTCGGCGTCCTCTGACGCGTCCAGGTTGTTGCTGGTGGCATTCGCCCACACATCCAATTGGGCCTGCATTTGGCTGGAGTTCAGGCGCAGGGGCAGGGACCACCCCTGATGAGTCACCCCAAAGGCCTGCAGGCGATACAAAAAGTACTCGAAGGTGTCAAAGTCGCGGTCTTTGGTGTAGTGAAAGGATATGGCCGAGTTCGAGCAGCAGTCAGGGGCCTGAAAGGAATCATTAGAGACTGCCTTTTTGTAGCTTTGCTGACCTTACATTCGGTTTGTAGAACCAGAACTTGTCCAGCCAAGTGGAGCTGACTATTTTGGGCATGAGGTGGCGCGGCGAGAGGGGAAGGAACCGCTCGCGTCCTTGGGCATCGCGCGAATCGCCCGCCACCACGCCCACGTTTTGCAGGCAGCGCCCGATTTCCTTGTCCTCCGAGTAGCCGTCCGGCAGGCAGAACCTGGCATTGTCCTTGGCAAACAGATTGTAGCGCCTTAAGGCATCCCTACTCAGCACATAGCCAGCCCCTCCGGACATATAACCCTGGGTCACGTAGGGATGAAACTTGCAGCCAAAATAGACAGGGGCCTCCGGGTCGTAAGGGTACAGAAAGAGCCGCAGATTCTCCATGATTACGTAACTAAAAGGGGGGAGAAAAGATTCTTTAATGGTCCTTTTTAAAAAGCGAATTATCTTACGTGTCGTCATCGGCTTTGAGGAACCAATCGTAGTCCTCTATGTAGGAATCGTAGATGAAACTCAGAGCCGCCCGCACTTTGGCGTATAAAAAGTCTCGTCCTTCAGTCACATTCACATTGACAGCCCCCAACTCCGCGTCCTCGAGAGTGCTTATGAAAATCAGCTTATTGCAGCGTCTGCCCCAAGATTCCTTCACTTTGGCAGCCTTGTTCTTGTGGTTCTTGGGCATCGTCAGAACAAAACACAACACGCGGGTCTCCCCAAACAGCCAGTCGGCCAGCGGAGCCGCCTCCATCGGGTGGCTTTGGGTTTGGGTCACTGCCGGGCCTGCTGGCCTGCAGTTGGTCACACTCAGGTAATCCCACAGATCCGTCAGCCGTATGCCAATGACCAAGCCCAAGACCAAGCACAAAACATTGCGATACATTGCGTCACCGTCGGCTGTCCGTCCGACACATGGCGGGAGTGTCCGCTGCCAAGAAGAGTCAGTGGTTTGCGGGCTTCCAATTCGACGGGCAGTTCGAGTGCATTTCACTGGCCAGCTGACTGATCACAACTGATCTCCAAAACGGAGATCGCTTCGCAATAACCAGCATTTTGGAGCGTCTTCGCCGTCCACGAATTCCACGCTGCCAGAAACGAGTTTTCCTTTCCGTTTCGTTTGTGACTCGCATAAATAATGAGTCACAGCTCCATTCAAGAAGCGGAGAAGGCCTAACGCGCCAATCAACTCAACCAGTGCTAATTTCGGCAAAGACTTTAAAGACCAACTAGAGAAATTCCAATCACATTCCTAAAAAATCCACCAATCCAATTCTCAATTTACTTTGGGAACCTTTTGCGATTTTTTCCATTCTTCTTGGTTCTTTTGGGGTGAGGGTATCTGCGGGTCGGTTTGTTGGTGGGCGACAGGTGACTGTTTTCATTTCGGTTACTTTCGATAAACCTGTTTTGAGTACATTTGCATTATCGCAGTTGACCCACAGCCGCTCTTCCCCGCCGCGCCGTTTGAGTCACAGTGACTCAAAAAATTTAACGCCCCCGCTGATAGAAAAAATAAAAATGTGGTAATGAAATTATTTATTTTATTTCTAGTAAATTTTTATCATTTTGTATGTACGGTATTACAAATTATATATTTTTTATATTAGCTCAACTCTTTCGATATTTCAGACTAAATATGGACTAATTTATATAGCTTTGATATCGGATTTCCTTACGTTCTTTTTTTTATTTCTTTTTTGTTAGTCGTGTAGTGTCTTCATTTAAGTTCTCTGCTTTTCTGGTTTTGCTCTCTTTCGTTTAGTAAAAATAAAATTTTTATAAAAATCGTTATATTTTTTTTTCGTTTTTTCTGTTTTTGTTTTCTTAGACTTGAAGCAAGTTTGCTATTTGTATATATATTTTTTGTTTAGTATTCCATCATTCATCTTTATATATAGATTTATTTTTATGTACCTTTTAATGGTTAGTAAGTGCACTTGCCAATTTTTGTTTATCATTTTATTCCTCACTTTCGCGCTACAAAATTCACTCGTTTTTGAAAACCTTGAAAATAAATTAGACGAGAATATAAACAAAAATTGTCAGGCATAATAATCAATCAATTAAAAAAAAAAAAAGAAATCAATAACATTTAAAATAATAATAAATCCATTAAACGTAACTGCAATTTAATAATTAACATATCAATTAAATGGGGTTTAGTTACACAGCCTTAGAAACTACTTAAAACCTAAATATAATTTAGGGCAAATTCAAAATTTATTTCCTCCTAAAGTGCCTTTAAAAAAAAAATACAGATTTTAACCGCGGGACAAACGAAAATTTCCATAATAAAACTTTGCAAACCTCTTTCCCTCGGGGGAGTATTTCAAGTAACTACAATTAAAAATTATTCTCTCAAAGTTTTTTTTGCTTACGTCTCGATATTTTAGGGCCTATTCGCTATGTTAAACACGTTAATCAATAAGTTTTCCACTTCGGTAATTTTGTAATTATCTCTTCATTATTCTCGTCTCGTGTAGGAACCTATTTTCACTAGCTGATGAGTCGGCCAGTTTTAAGTGGCGCGCCCAAAAATGTCTATAGAAAAAATGATTCTCCGATTTTTGTTTTCTGTTTTTCACTATAATTTGGCTTACAATTAATTCATGTGTGTGTATAACATCAAAATATATATATTCATATATAGTACTATATTTTATATACGGTTCTCGAACCGTTTCCCAAAACCTACGAGAGATTTGTTAAAAAAAAGAAACGCTGTTGGCAATTTTAACGGACTTTGTCAATTTTTGTAAAAAAAAGGAATTATTTACGAGTGCCGATTCTACAATTTTGATTGATTGCCTTAACAAAATTTCTACTCTGCCAACTTAAGAACCAATAGAACATCAACTTTGGTGACTGCAAAAGAAGCTGACCGTCTTTCATTATTGTATTGTTTTCGTTATGGTTTTTCTGTAGTTCTTCGATTTGCTTTAGAAAATTTAACATTGGCACGTAAATTACAACTAATAAATTTATATATATTTGTATATATATGTATAGCTATAGAAAATATATAATATATGCATGTATGATCCGCTTGCTTCATAAAAAAATTACAGATATATAAACTAGTACAATTGATTAGTTTTTAGTTAGTTTCTTGCTCTTAAAGTTCTCGCTTTTTTTTAAGTATTTTCTTTGTTTTTTTTTCTCTCAGTTTGCTTGTATATATTCCGTTTCGTTATCCCTAAACAATTCACTAATATAATTTACATATTACTCGTATTTTTGTATGTGTTTTTCGTGTGTGTGGTTCTCTATATTTTCGCTAAAAATGAAACAAAACAAATTCGGTTTTCGGACGCAGCACGAACGGGAAACATGGAAACAAATTTAAAAAACGCCTTAATTTGCGTTGGCCGGGAGAAAAGAGAATAATAATTGATAATGTATTCCTTTTTTTACTAACTATAACAATCCTTAGAGTAACATTCAAAATTTGTTGGTTTCGTAGAATTAAACAACATAGAAAATAAATTACAAATAAGCAAATTAACGTCTCACACGCGAGTGCGAGGAAAAGCAAATCTATTTTAAGTCTACAACTTATATTATCCGATTTGATTATTATTTATGTATATGCATATTCTCGTTATGTAAGGATGTATAATTCATTCGTTCACTCGTTCTTCATGCTGTGTATTTTATACAAGAATTGATTCTCAGTTTGTTCTCTACGTTCGTAAATGTTTAAAGCATATTCAAAGCATATTTCAACATCAGTTTGATCCCCACACATTCGCGGTGGAGGAGCGGGGAGGAGCAGGCAGGGCAGGGGTCGTTTAAAAAGGCTGCATAAAATCTACACAAAAAGGACACACAAGGCTTGGGCAGGGGATCTTCTATATATAGATATATGTATATATGTTTATGGGTATTGGTAATTACAGTATTTACAGCTCTGGGTGTTTGTCATATCGTTTCCTCAACACACTCACATACACGTGGGCTCTGGGATATTTGTGTGCTTCTCTTTTTGTACAGCAAAACAATTGAAGCTAAAAATGATTTCCCTCGCACATACACACAACCATGCACTCGACTTATAGTTAGGAGAAAAATAGAACCATCCATTCTAGAAACATGCGCTTTGGACTTTCGGGCTGAACAATTACATCGAACATCCTTCGTATTCTCCCCCCACACACACACACACACACACACGCTTAACTGGCTAGCAAACTAGAAACTTAAATTTAGAGCGGCCTAGGCGCATTGCCACATTCATTTGGCCGAGCCGGCAGCTGAGGGCACAGAGTTGGCCAGCCCACTGGCCGCCCCATTGCTGGCCTGCGACTGCGACTGCGGCGGGACAGTGTCGCAGCGGCGGTAGTAGAGAAGGTAAGGCACACGCGGCGTGTGCGGCTGCAGGACATTCTTCTCGCTGATTAGCTTCACCGAGCTGTCGTCGTAGCGCAGCCAGCTGTTGTAGCCGGTGTGGAACACATCGGTTATGTAGTGGCCCTTGGAGGCCTCCTTGCCGTCGTGGTAGACGATGGCGAACAGGCGGTAGGCCCGCTGCTTTTGTGAGGTCTTTTTCGAGCCCAGAATTTCTGAGAAAGAGAAAAAGATTTAATGAAATTTTGATGGGGGGCATGAAAAACTCACTGGCATCGATTTTCAGTTCGACTGGGAACTCGACTTTCTTGAGAATTTTTGTGCAACCATCGGATTTGTAGTCAAAGTATTTCAAATGCAATATCAGAACGACTGGCAGCTTCTCCAACGTCATCTGCTGCCAGGCCACAACCTCCTGTTTGGTTTTGCTGCCCGTCACGCCCTCCAATTGGTCCCGACCAATCAAAATCTCCAAAGCCTCCTTCACCGAGGCCGCTTTCTGCAAAAAAAGCAATGCAATTTCAAGATTTATTTGAATTCTACTCCACCCACCTCGATGTTCAGCTGGAGGGTGTAGAAAGGCTGAATGTCGTCGGTGGAGTGCTCGCCCTCGCGGGACAGGCGGGAGCGCAGCTCGCCACGGAAAATATCACTCAGTGGGGTGCGGCCAAAGTCCGTCTGGCGGGTGACGCTGCCCTTGTTGCGGTTGTTGCAAATCATCTGGGAAATATATAAATCTTAGTATTCATTTCGGTAGAGAGATTTGGGGGAAAACTCACCTGCCAAACATCGCCGCCGTCTTCGGCATCGGCCGGGTCCTGGCCGTTCTGCTGGGCCGGCGGTTTGGCTATCAATTTGATTACCTAGAAAGAAAGTTTTTTGATTAATTGAAAGCAGTTTTGGTGGCTTTATTCCTGCCTACCTCCTGCATTTCGTCGTTGAGTTTGTTGAGAATATAACTCAAGAATTCCTCGGCATCTTCTTGGCGGCCCTCGACGTGCTCCTCGCGGCTCTCGTTCCACAGCTTGTAGATTTCGGTCGGCTCGAAGGCCACGTCGCACTGCAGGTCAACGCCAGCGAACTCGTCCTTGCCCTTATTCGGCGGGCCCTTGTTGTTCGGCACCCGCAAACGCAGCCCGCTCGGCAGCGCCGTAAAGTTGTTCATAAACGAAACCCTGCAAAGGACACAAAACACCATTAATTCCTTTAAGCTTTGTTCAGTTGTCCTGGGAATGTTCGTGCCGTTTTGGCTGTAGGCAAATTGTGAGTTCAATTCACACTCAACCAAAGGCACCGGCCCAGCAGCTAAGGCCGAGGCAACAAGTCCAACCAGAACGGTTGATCCTGCCGCCGGCCTGGTTAGCCGCGGGCATTTTATTCTGCCACAAGCGTAACACAAACGGCAGCTGGTCAAAATGCCGGCACGTCTGTTGACTTGTCTGTGGCGCTTTCAACTGGGTCAATGGGTCGGGTCGGGTCAACACTTACATGGCGTTGACGGTGGGCGTCTTGACCTCGCTCTGGGCGGCCGCCGCCTTGGGAATGGAGCGCAGCAGATTGTAGAACGGCGGGCAGCCGAGCAGAGCCTGCAGGATCGAGTTCATGTAGCAGTAGTTGGAACGGTTAGTCAGCCCGCGAGGCCTCAGGCTGACGGGGGTGAGGTTGGTCTTGTAGCGGGTGAGGAAGTCGGCGTATTTGCTGGTCGACTCGTCCAGCTGCTGGGCTCGCGGGGTCTCCGATTTCAAAGGCTTGACAGCCGGCGGGGAACTGCTGGCCACTGGCGGCGGCAGGGCCTGGGCCGAGGCTGCCGAATAGGACAAAGTGCCTGGGGTAATGAGCGGTGTGGTGGGCGGCGGCACTGGGGCCGGCGACTGCAGCTGCTGGTGGCTGGGGGGCGGGACTAGAGCCGCGTTGGTCAACTGCTGGGGGGCCACCGGTGGCTGTGGGGGCGGCGGCAACAAGGCCGGCATTTGCTGGACCTGCGGCGCCACAGGTGCCGCCTGCTGTGGTTGCTGTTGTTGCTGCTGCTGTGGTGGTGGTGGTGGTGGTTGTTGCTGCGGCGGCTGCTGCGGTTTGCTGGCTTCGTAGGGCGCCACCTTGGCCACTGGCTTCTTGCTGGCAAACAAGCTGGACCACAGCGGCTGGCCGCCCTCTGAGCTGGTGCTGCTGGACTGGGAGGCCGGCGGCGCTGGCGGGGCCAAATTCAAAGCCGGCGTGGCGTTGGCCAAGGCTGGTGGTGGGGTTGCCTCCACGGCTGCTGCCTGGGGCGCAGGCTTCTTGCCAGCATAACCAAAGGTTTTGGGCTGCTGCTGGGGCGGCGGCAGGATGTGCGGGCTGGCCAAAGCCTCCATCGATCCATGCAACTGAAATTGCTGTGGCGGCTGCTGTGCTGGCTGCTGGGGGAGGTACGGCTGGTGGAACTGGCTCGGCGCCGCTGTGGTGCTCGCCGTTGAGGTAGTTGTGGCCGTCTGGTTGGCCTGGCTCTGGGCCGGCTGGCCCTGCTGGCTGTTCTTGCGCTCCAGCGGCGGCGCCGTGGTGGCCACCGGCGACGAGGGCACCTTCATCGTTCCGTACGTCCGAACCTGCGGCTGATTGTTGCTCCCGCTGCTGCCGTTGTTGGTGGCCGTGAAGTTGGGTTGCTGTTGCTGGAAATGCTGTTGCTGCTGGTGGTAGTGTTGCTGGTTGGTGAAAGTCTTGCTCGTATGCCCATAGCCCGGCTTGTGGCCGCTGCCATTGCTGCCCAGGTTGGGGGAGGCGGTCACGGCCACCGACTGCGTGGACTTCTTGTGCTGCGAGGCCGAGTTCGTCCAGGACATCGACTTGGTCGTCTGGATGCCCGTGTCATTGCTGCCCTGGTGGTGGTAATGGTTGTAGTCCGACGAATACTTGCGGCGCACTTGCTGCTGCGAATTGTTGTACGACTGCTGCGGCTTGCGCGGCGGCTGTTGCTGGTGCAGCGGCTGCTGCTGGGGCGCCGGTTGCTGGTGCTGCTCATGGTAACTTTGCTGCTGGACGGCCACCGGCGAGGTTTGCTGCTGCTGGTGTTGTTGCTGCTGCTGCTGGTGTGGGTGTTGCTGGTGCGGCGCCGGTGGCTGCAGTTGGGGGGCCACAGCGGCCACGGCCACTGCCACATTTGAGACTTTGGCTGCCGGCTGCTGCTGTGGTGGCTTCTCGGCCAGCAGCGGCTGCGGCGGAGGTGGCTGCTGTTGTTGCTGGGGCGGCAACTGTTGCTGGACGACCTTTTGGTACTCCAGCGGCAACTGGTCGATTTGTCGCTGCTTCTCCTCGTCCAGGGTGATCTCGTTGTTGTTGTTCATCAAGTTTTTAGTGTGGCGCTCCACTTCCACTGGAAAGAGAGCGGAAATTTCGGCTTAGTTCGGTTGAATTGAGAGGAAAATTTCTATATCAATTCCAATCGAAGGCGTCCCCCGCCATCCCCACCAAGCCAATTGCCCGGCATCGCATACAAACTAATTTACAATATCATCCTAATTGATGCCAATTGATGCTAAATGCTAATAACTTTAACGAGCCACACACACACACACAAACACACACATGATCGGTGGTTGGTGGTGTGGGACGGGGAAAGGCGATCGCTTGCCAGTGGCCGTGTGGCAAGTTCTTCCGTTGCCGATGACAATAAAACAATTAAGCCGACGCATTTTCGAAGTTTCTCATCTTGAGACAAACACTTTCCTCCCTCCCCCGCTGCCAGTTTCTTAATCGATTGCGGGGCAAGTTGGATTTCTTTTAATTCCCAAGAATTTCAATGGCTCAAGAATTTCAATGGCCTTGGCAGAAGCCATGAAATTGGGTTATTTTTTAAGCCCTGAACAGAAAACTGGGGGAATATTTGAGAAGCATTAAAAAGCCTTGAAAATTCTAATAAACTTCCTTATCTTTGAATTGCAGAAGACTGTGAGAGGAACACCAACTGGAGAGCGAATGCACGACGACTTCCGTGGCCTTCTCTGGGGAACTTAAATAAGGTAGGAAATTCATGAACTCTTTAGTTAAGGAAAGATTGCTGACTGAGGACCAAATACTGCTAAAGACGGGAAACGAAACTTAACGAAAAACGAAGGCAAGTTCAGTTCTTAAGAAAGATTAAGTAGTTTGTGCTTTCAATTTAAATTAACTCAGACCTCAACGTACTTTTGGACCGGTAGATTTGTCTAGGCGACCTAGAAATTTACCCTCCTCATAAAAACCAAAGGTTTTATCATTTCTTTAGCGTTTCTCTCTGTCTGTGTTCAGAACATAGTCAGAATTTGAGCTTATCCCACTCCACGATCTCTAGAGTAAGGGGTATAAAAGCAAAGGCTTATATTCTAAAAGTCTTAAAAAGGCCTCTGTCTCGAACTAAGTCAGAATCGGAATAGGGTAAAGGGGCATTATAAAAATGCTTATAATCTTAAAGTCTTCTTCTTGCTTTACTGTAGGGGAAGCGGTATAAAAACCAGACTCTCTCCCAAAAGTACTGCCTCTTACCACACTACGATCTACGTTAGAAGTCCTTAAAAGCCCAGACCCACCCAGAACTTCAAATCTGCTTCTCATTGCGCCTCCCCTCTTGCTTTACTCTAGACTTAGTGGTACAAAAACCAGACACTCTCCTAAACTTAGTCAGAATTTGCATCTAACTGCGCTTATACCATACCACGATCTAGGGTAAGAGGTATTTTTAAAATTCCTATGTGCCTCAGTCTCAGAATCTGCATCTTCCTGCACTTATTCCACTCCTTGCCTTAGGGCAAATTTATATATTTTAAAGCTCCTAAAAACCCCAGCCCCTGCCCAGAACTTAGAAGCTGCGCTTACTCTCTTACCTTGCTCTGGGGTAAGGGGTTTAAAAAGAAATGCTTGTGCCTTACAAAGTCCCAATTTGATGCTTTTCTTGATGGCACCCTTTACCCCTTTTCTTGGGCTCCGTTTTACAGCCCTACCTTCATCTTTTGATAAGCGGATCCTTTTAATTTTGGGGTCTTTTGACTTTGATTTCCGGAGCTTTTTAAAAGGCATGTTTTGTGTGAGTTTTGAAAAAGTAACACCCATCTGACATTGAAATCGAGGCCAACTGCAACTAAGACGCACTTGCATTCCGCTAATCAGCCGATCCAATAAACAGCCACGATGCTTACGAATAAATATCCCGCCAGTTCTTCCCCGAAAGATTGCAGGGAATTCTCCTACTTCCGAGCCGCAGGGGAGGGTCTTTGTTATCTGAGTTATCGTTGTTGTTGTTGTTGTGATTGACACGTTGTTATCGATGTTGTCGGACAACAGAATCCATATAGAACACTTCGGTAATTGTTGAACTATAAATAGGCCAATTCACGTCAGACTGGAATCCATGGCTTCCCAGAGATTGGGTAATCGGGAATCGCTGACCTTAGAGCAAAGATAAAACCCCAAATTTCGTAATGAAGCCCGCCCACTGCCACGCCCAGCGTGTGACCGCCAGGCACGTGAGCTGCGGGCGGCCATTGGACCGGGCCAAGCAGATTTATGGCAAATAAATAAGCCGCCGATAAGTCGCTATTTGCTGGGCACACTTGAAACCGCCTAATTGAAACAATGATACTGATAAATGGGCAGCCGCTGATACGCAATGCGACTTGCCGCCCCGCCACTTGTAAATATTGCGGCCCATCGACCCGCTTTCGATTTCGGATCCCAATCAGGTGATTCAGCCGCGAGAGTCTGGGAACTGGAATATCGGCGGTCCCCGCCCATGGCCAAAGGTTGTCAGCTGGTCTCTGATCCATATAACAAATCCAATTTTAAAGCTGTTTAATGTTGAATTAGCGTCGTCATCATAATCACACCGAAATGGGGCGGGGCGGGGGCAGGCGTTTTTCGCAGGCATCATATGACAAAAGGAGCAAAAAATGCACGCCGCTCGTGGGCCGTTGGGAATGTGTTAATTAATTTCAATTAGCAGCAAACAAGCAACGCCGGCAACTCCGCGGGTTTGATGGCAGCGATAAGAGTCGAATTAAAATTACACACTTTTTGTGAAATTCCAAGCCATGGAAATTTTTTTTGTTCATTCCAACAACAATGCGAATCCCATGGAAAACTGTCAATGCAAATGTCCGTCCGTCCAATCGAGTTTCGATGAGCATTGCCCGGCCGCAAGGTCGACTGGCCGGCACCCAAACACAGGTGAAATCCAACAGCAGCAATGTAAATTGTAGAACAGTTAAACTAAAAATAGTCAAGGGGCCGCCACAGCAACAACAACAGCAACAATGAAAATTAAGTGCAACAATGAAAACATGGCTAACATGGTTTTCCTTAACACCACAAAAGCCGGTTAGGAATACTCTTTTTTGAAAGGCAGAATGATGAAAGAAGGGGTAAGAAATCAAAGATCCTGGGGTATAGAAAAAGGGATAGGAGTTTTGATTCTTAAAAGGCAGAGAGCAGGACGAGATTGGGATTTATAGAGCGCCTTCAGTAACAGAAAAACACACTCAATGGTACCAAAGAGACTGATGGGATCCCGAAAGACAGTGTGATGGGGGAAGGGGTAAAAAAACAAAGATCTCAGGGTAAAGGAAGAAAGACAGAGAACAAGACGTTTTTGGGCTTTATAGAATTCATAAAGTAGCTTTATTGAAGAGAAAAACTTACTCAATTTAATAGAGACCCATAGGATCCCGAAAGACAGGTTTATAAGAAAAGGTAGAACGATGAGGGTAAAAAACCCAAAGACCTCAGGGTAAAGGAAAAAGCATAGAGGTTTTGGTTCTTTCAGGACCGAGAGCAGGACAGGTTTTAAGCTTTTTATAATACCTCAAATGTTTTTGAGATTTAAGGGTATAAAAACCACTCTAAATTATAAAAAAGACGCTGTTAGGATCCTGGAAGACAGTTTCTGTAGAATTTAGTTTCTCCCCTAGGCAACCCTAAAAAGAGTAACCAAGATTACGCATTCATCTAGGTTGCCTTGTTTCCATTTAACATTCTCGGTTGTTTTTTTGCATGCACTCGGCGTACAAAAGTTGCCCAACGCCAGGGGCAAGGGGTAAGGGGTAAAGAGGGGCAGTAGAAGTTGTGCAGGAGGCGGGGCAGATGCAAATAGAACAGTTGTCAGTTCGGCGGCTCCATTTAGACACCAATACCCATTTACACACGCAGAGGGCACATTCCGGGGGGTTGTGCGAGTTTGGCAGAAACTGTTATACTCAAGCGTGCGCCGTATAACAGTTTAGGGAATTTGCGTTTTCATTACGCAAAAAAATAAACCAGCTCATTAATTCGATTGCATTTGCACACCTACACACTCGCACACACACTCACTCACCGGCACACACGCTTTTGAGATTTTCTTTGTTGTTGTTTTGCATTCGTCATTTTGATTGCATTTGTCAAGTGCCCCCCACCCCCGCCCCCGTTTGATGTTTAATTGATTTCGCTGCCACGGCAGACAAACAAAGCCAAGACAACAACAACAACAACAAATTAACAGGGTCACCGACAACAATCACCGATTTGCCGTCTCGCCATTGAGAGCGCGATTTAGTCGATTGCTTTATTAACCGGCCATCGATCGCAGACGGCAATTGACGTTTGCCGTTTAATAAACTGGGATTTTTCTTCTATTCCATTTCTGTTTATTTGTTTACTCAATCGAAAGCGAAAATTGGATAGGAAAATTACAAGCAAACTGAGTGAGAATGGAATTTTCAAAAGATTCCCCGATAATCTTTTCAAAGAAACGAAGCAATTCTTTCCAAAATACCCACAAAAGCCTTAAAAAGCGAGGAGTCCTTTCCTTTAACCTCTTGGTTACCCTAGAGATCGTGCGTGGGATCAGCTCCTTGACGAAATAAAACAGGGCGGGATGGGTTCCCTTTTAAACAGCACAAAATTTCAACAAATTAGGGTAATTTAGACTTGTCTTACGACTCCTTGCAGTCCCGGGCTCCGGGGAGAAGAGAATCCAGGCGCCCGACACAGAGCCCCCAAAAGTAGGCAATAGTTAGGCCCCAAATTGACGCCCCTTAACGCCAGGACCTTAAGGATCACGGAGTAAGTACAATTAACACTTTTCTAGGGATTTACTTTATTTTTTTTTAGTTATTTTAATTATTTTTTGGGGGTGGGGTAGGTTTTGAACTTTTTCAGCAAAAAAACTTTCGACGTGGGGGTAGGCCAGGGTTGTTTTTTTAATTTTTGTTTTTTTTCAGCTTAAAAAATTTTTTGGGTGGGGGGTGGTTAACTTGTTTTTTTCTTTCAGCGAATTCAATTTTCGTAGTGGGGGAAGGTAAAAATTTTTTTTTTATTTTTGCGCCTAAAAGTATGCTACGAATTTTTTTAAAAATTTTTATTGCATACTTTTAGGCGTTTAAACCGAAAAATGCAAAACAAAAAAATTCGTAGCATACTTTTAGGCGCAAAAATAAAAAAAATTTTTACCTTCCCCCACTACGAAAATTGAATTCGCTGAAAGAAAAACACAAGTTAACCACCCCCCACCCAAAAAAAAATTTTTTAAGCTGAAAAGAAAAAAAAATTGAACAGCCCACCACCAAAAAAATTATTTTTTGCTGGAAAGAAAAGAAGAAATTTAACAGCCCCACCACCAAAAAAAAGTTAATAAGCCCCGAAAGGAATGCAGTATCGCCCTAAACTAAGCAATTTTTGGACTCCTATTAACGAATTTCTGTTGTCTAATTTCAGAGCGGAATCTTCTCCTGGCAACAACTAACGAAGGACGAACCAGGACTACCAAATGAATTCTTTTGAAATAAATAAATTTATTTTTGCCCTTGTGGGATTTAAAACGATTTCCTCGAATTTTTAATATGGGTCTAGGGGTTAATTTTCAGAGGGGTAAAAATCTGCGAATCCTGCGATAAAAGCGATTTCTCGGAACAAACTTATTGCAAGGACACTTGAAACAAGGCAGCGAAAAAGCAGCGAGCGAAAATCAAAGCCTCAACCACACAATCCGGTTGCCCTGGGAGAAATAAGGCTTCCAGGAGCCCACAAGAGAATTCAAAAGCTGCTCCACGGCTAATCTTGGCGCTAAAGGACTTCAGGCCACCTTAGAGGCGGAGAAAGGACGCTTTGTGTGAGCCTTGAAAGGCTTGATTACGTCGAATTAAAAGAAACTAAGCGAGGGGACAAGGCGGCCCGCCTGGTGGCTCATTAATGATGCCAGGGAACTGGGATTTGGGAATTGAAGGCAGCCAGCCGCCTGCAAGGTTTGTTGGACGGTAAAGAATTTAGGGTCCTTTGACAGTGGAAGGGTAATAGATTTGGCTGGTTAACTGCCAGTAACTAAAACCTAAAGAAGGTCCAAATTATTCTCGAGGGCCAAATAAGGAAGGAAATGGCAAACATCCCAAATAATTTGCCAATCTTTCTCGGTTATTTGTGGAAAGTTGAAGGACGACCTTTTGGTTGATAAGAAAAGCCTAGCAGAAAGCCTAAAAATGGTATAGATAAGTTAAACCTAAAGGATGTTCAAAATAGTCGAAGATGTCGAAGTACCGAAAACACCCTAAATAATTCGAGAGCTGACGACCTTTTGGTCGATAAGAAAAGCCCAGCAAAATCTCTTCGAATGGAATAATAAATCCCCAAAATATTCTTCCTCAAATAATAAGAAAATTGACGCCCTTTTAATTGATAAAAAAAAGCCCAGAAAATCGCTTAAAATTGAAGGATCTCTATAATATTCTCGAGGGCCAAAAATGTGTTAAAATAGAAATGAAACACCCTACAAATTTTTGAAATTTAACGCCCTTTTGGTTGGTTAAAAAAGGTCCAGCAAAAATATTAAAAATAAAATGAAGCCTCCTGTGTTTTTAAGACTCTTCGCTAATTGAAACCTAAGGAGTCTCAAGATCATTCTCGTGGGCCACAAATTCAAGGAAATGGAAACACCTAAAGGACCTCAAATAATCACAGAGTTGACGCCCTTTTGATTGAAAAGAAAAGCCCAACCAAATCTCTTAAAATGAAATACAGAATCACCAAAATATTCACCCTTAAATAATCAGAAAGTTAACGCCCTTTGGATAGATAAAAAAGCCCAGCAGAAATACCAAAAATGATATGAGGCCTCCCCAAA
This sequence comes from Lissocephala sabroskyi, assembly GCA_037075105.1. NCBI lineage: Eukaryota > Metazoa > Arthropoda > Insecta > Diptera > Drosophilidae > Lissocephala > Lissocephala sabroskyi. The sequence continues at coordinate 16,925 of JBAMCP010001876.1, forward strand.
TCCCTCGCTCTTCGTGACGAATGAACAAATCACCAAATGGCGATGAGACAGCGACTCCGAATCTGCCGCAGAGAACCGAAACAAACGATCAACAACAATGAAGAAAATAATTGAAAACAAATTCATCAGCACAACGAAAATGAGGGAACTTTTTCTTTGTGAGCCTCCACAGATAACAACCATAAAAAAA
>JBAMCP010001877.1:0-17092 GCA_037075105.1 Lissocephala sabroskyi
TCTCTTGATTGCAGAAACCCTGTCGTTCGTTAAGAATGCCCGTCTATTGGCCGCACGCGGTGCCCGTTTGGCCCAAAACCGCAGCTACTCCGACGAGATGAAATTGACATTCGCCGCCGCCAACAAGACCTTCTTCGACGCGGCCGTCGTCCGTCAAATCGATGTGCCATCCTTCAGCGGTGCCTTCGGTATCTTGGCCAAGCATGTGCCTACTCTGGGTGAGCTCATCTCCTCTTCAGTCCCCTGTTATATCATCTAATAGTCCATGCCCGCAGCTGTGCTGAAGCCCGGAGTGGTCCAGGTCTACGATGCGGAGGGCAAGCTAACCAAGTACTTCGTGTCGAGTGGCTCGGTAACAGTTAATGAGGACTCGTCGGTCCAGGTTCTGGCCGAGGAGGCTCACAATGTGGAGGACATCGACATTAGCGAGGCCCGCCAGCTCCTCTCCAAGTACCAATCACAGCTCAGCTCTGCTGGCGACGAGAGGGTGAGTGCATTTGCTGAACTCGGCGGTTGAATGGATTAATAAACTCTGCTTTCTTTTGGGCAGGCCAAGGCGGAAGCTGCCGTTGCCATTGAAGTTGCTGAGGCGCTCATCAAAGCTGCCGAATAAACTGAATTCACTCCCACACACACACACACACAAACCAACACACAAACACACGCGCCCAGCAGCAGCAACTGGAAAACAATAGAAATGCCAAGTTGAAATTCACTTAAAAATGCATAAACATAACATTTTTCAAAACGATTCGCTTTGTGGCGCGTCGACAAATTGTTATGAAACAATAAAACAAACGTAATAATCTGAAACCAAGCAACAAAAACAACAGCGAGGGCAGCGCCAACGACCAACTGGAAACGCCGCGAGTGCAGCATGCAAATTAATTTTCTATTTTTTTTCTGCCTTTTTTTTCTTGTGTTTCTCAAACGGCGTGTAAAATCGATAAATTTTGTGGCATTATCTATGCTAATGTAGGCGGGTCCGCCGTTGGTCATCTTAACGCTTTCGTCGCGGGCTCCGTTCGCCTCCTCCCACCACGCGTGCCAGTGGTTTCTCTTTTTCTCAATCGAAGGTCAAGTTTACTGCTGCGAACCGAAAGAAAGCGATCAGGTGGACCAAGTCGAACGAGAGAGAAGCAGAGAGTGAGGGAGATGGAGAGCTCGCCTCAGGTGGAGGGAAAGTAAGGCAGCTGCGGGGGAGCTTCGAAAAGTCCTATCCAGGATTTTAATAGGATCATTATCATCTTAATCATCAGGAGATTTCTGGGAACAGTTTGGATTAAGTCTTCCCCTTCTCATTTTTCTAACAATTGGATTTTCAGCCTTGTAAGTTGTGTTTTTTTTTTAAAGATAACGAATCAAGGGAAGTTTGAAGTCAGGCTCCATTAACTGCTTCTTTTGTAGGGTCTTCTCGTCATCCTCATATTTGGAATCTTAATCAGCCTTTCATAGTCAATTTAAAACGGCGCTCTGGATAGTTTGGGATTCTCTAAATTGCTTTTTCTGAGTAGCGAACTTCTTTTGGAAATTCTGTAAGTTTTCTTTTTATATTTTTCATTGCCTAAGTTAACTCGTTAAGGGATTTGGCTGGGAATTAAGATATTTTAAGCGCTGATGGGGTTTTTTATGGGTTCATGGGTTTCTTGGGTCCCCTTAAGCGAATTTTCTTCGTTTGGCAAACTGAACTTAAATTATTTCGGGGTTTGTTGGGTTCCCAATCTTCCTATTGGTTGTCTTTTGTCCATTGCTGGATTGCTGGGATTGTTGGGTTCCTTAAAACGAATTTGGTTCGTTTTGCAATTTAAACTTCAATTATTTCGGGATTTAATGGGTTCCCAATCTTCATATGGTTCTCTTCCGTAAGTTGCTGGATTGCTGGGATGGTTGGGTTCCCTTTAACGAATTCGCTTTGTTTCACGATCTGAACTTAAACTTTTTTGGGGTTTGATGGATTCCCAATCTTCATATCGATTCTCTTCCCTACGTTGCTGGGGTGCTGGGATTGTTGGGTTCCTTAAAACGAATTTGGTTCGTTTTGTGATCTGAACTTAAATTTTTTCGGGGCTTGATGGGTTCCCAATCTTCATATTGGTTCTCTTCCTGGGTTCCTGGGATTGCTGGCTTTCCTTAACCGAATTTGCTTTGTTTTGAGATCTGATCTTAAATTATTTCGGGGTTTCATGGGTTCCCAATCTTCATATCGGTTCTCTTCCTGCCGTTCTTCAAAAAGAAAGCTCTTCTTCGGTTAACAGTCTTTTCAGTGCTGTATTTTCTCATTTATAAATGTAACAACATTAAAAAAAATATTCGTGTTCAAAAAAAAAAAACAATTAGAACAAAACTAGATGAATAACTTATGGCATTGTGGATAGAAAGAGTATTTAAGCGTCGATAGGTTCGATGGGAAAATGTGTCGTTAAATTTGGCGGAGGATTTCCAATCAGTTCACCCGCATGAAGGATGCGTGTGGGCGTGCTTATGGCTGGGGGCAGGCGAATCGACTCCTCCTCCGTGAGCTGGACGCGTTGCTCCGAACTCAATGACGTGGTGGTCCATAGGTCTGGGCGGGCACATGGCCAATGGGCAGAGGCTCCACCACCTGCTCAATGGGAGCGGGCACATTGAAGACCGGAGCCGGGGCCACATCAGGCACACTGAGCACGGGGGCTGGTGCGGAGATGGGAGCGCTGTAGACCGGAGCGGGAGCCGGAGCCGAGTAAACTGGGGCTGGGGCTGGAGCGGAGTAAACGGGAGCTGGGGCTGCATACACAGGAGCTGGAGCAGGAGCAGCATAAACAGGAGCTGGAGCAGGGGCAGCGTACACGGGAGCCGGAGCAGGAGCGGAGTAGACCGGAGCTGGGGCAGGAGGGGAGTAAACCGGAGCTGGGGCAGGAGCGGCGTACACAGGAGCTGGGGCAGCCACTGGAGCAGAGTAAACCGGAGCAGGAGCGCTCAGAATCGGACCAGACTCCACTGGAGCGGAGTAAACTGGAGCAGGAGCACCAACTGACACAGCTCCGCCGGTGGAGTGCTCATGGATGACGCGAACCACTTTGGTGGGGACACTGCCGCCGCCGCCGATCAGTCCACCGCCGCCAATGATTCCGCCGCCAATGCCGGCACCGCCATGGCGCTCATGGACCACCTTAATGACCTGAGGGGCGGAGTCAATTCCCGATGAGCCATGGGCGTAGCCGCCGCTCTCCTGGTGCAAGACCTTGATGACTTTGACGGCCGAGGGGGCGGGGCCGTAGGCTGGGCCGGCAATGGGACCGGGGCCATAGCTGGGACCCCCGGAGGAGCCGCCGGAGATCACCTTGACCTTGTAGATCTGAGGGGCGGGCTCGTAGCCATAGCCGCCGGAGTAACCGCCGCCGCCACCGCCGCCATGGATGTCCAGGGAGCCGCCGCCAACGGAGCCGCCGTGCTGGTGGATAACCTTGACCACCTGGACGTTGCCGTGGCTGCCGCCGCCATGACCGCCGTGGTAGCCACCATGACCGCCACCATAGCCGCCATGACCGCCGCCACCACCGCCGCCGCCGCCGGAAAGGCCGCCGGAGATGCCGCCCTTGAGGCCGCCGCCTCCGCCGCCGCCGCCGCCACCGCCTAGCAGGCCCAGGAAGCCGGCATTAGCCACGGCAAAGAGAGCACACAAGCACACAAACACCTGGAACACAGAGTCGCATTAGTTGGGGGACTTTGGGGGGGCACTGCGACGGTTGCCTCACCTTCATGCTGAGGACTTTTCGTTTGGATTTTCCACACACAAAAAAAAAAAGGTTGGCAAATTCTTCGCTCGCTTCGACGCTTTGCCGCTTGAAACTCGACTGATATCAATCCCAGAGCCGTCAACGGCTTATATACAGAAACCGCCCCGTGCGAGACAAAAGCATTTCATTATCACGAAATGCGTAAAAAGTTCATCGCGACGATGATGAGCCGCCGCCGCGCGTGTGCATCGCGCGGTTCCCATGGGCGGGCGGCGGCTGCGCAGGCGCACCAACGCTGGTCAGCGTCGTCTTGCCATCTCAATGGATGATGCAAAGTAGTTGGGGTGGAGGAGAAGGGTGGGGGGGTCGGCCTAACGCTTTCATTTTCATTTTTGATTTTGGGTGCGGCACGGCAGTTACAAATGACCAACCAGTTGACTTGGCGGTGAGGCGATTTTGGTTGGGAGATTCTTCTTAATTTCCATTTGGGGAATCTCGTTGATACCCTTAAAAGACAAAGCGGGGAAAGGCCTTGAAAGCCAAACAGGTAGAGGTTGAATAGTTGGAGTTCGGAAGTCTTTAAACCTTGCGGAGCTTATTAAATCTGCCCAACTGTCCAGTAGACAGGCAATGAGACTGCAGGTCCATAAAGGGTCCCGGGTTAAAGACTATATAGCTATTGATTCTCCACGACTTGTGAGTTAGACTGAAAAGCAGCTTAAGTGGACTTTGTGAGCTGCACAAGAATCTGCCCAACTGCCCATTAAGCTGAAGATCTAAATTTTCATATGTGTCTTTCAATTTCGGCAGACTATAAAGCTATAGTCATCCAATTTGTGGGTGATACTCAAAAGTAGCGTCATTAGACTTGGTGAGCTGCCCAAGAATCTGCCCAACTGCCCATTAGACAGCCAATGAGACTAAAGATCCATAATTTTCTAAGTGCCTATAAATTCTCCCAGACTAAAAAGGCGCAGTCATCCAAATTGTGAACTAGACTCAAAAGCAGCTTAAGTAGACTTGGTAAGCTGCACAAGAATCTGCCCAATTGCTTTCTGCTCTCCTTGATTTTCAAGCTCTCCTCAGAGCTTCGTTTAAACCATAAAATCTCCGTAATATTCACCACCCACTCACCGTTTTATATACTGCAAAAGAAATCTTCTCTCCCCCTGCATCAAGTTAGGGTATTTAATTGTCGGTGGTTTTTGGGTGGGCTTTCTACTTGTTTCACATTGTCAACGTTACGTTGTCAGTTGCATTTCCGAAAGATATACCGAAATTCCAAAGACTTTGCTGCATAATTAGCATTAAAATTGAATGAATGACTAACTGGCCAACTGTCCAACTGCCCAACTGACCGACTGGCCAACACCGACCAACCCCAATGATAACACAAGTCGTCGTTTGATGCTCTTCGTGCCCTGTGGTTTCATTTCGTTCATTTGAATAGATTCAGTGGCGTCTGTCCATTTGTCCAGCTGTCCGTTTGTCTATCTGTTGCCTCATCCCCAGGGGCGGCTCAATGTCTGTCTCCGATCCGATCATCGCATTCGGCCTACATGAGAAAAACCAGGCGGGTTTTTGTCTTGGAATTTCAAGGTGAATCTTTCAACCAACCGATCGACCGACCAATCGACCGCCCAACTAACTAACCAACCGATGATCATTGTAGTTTCCTATTGTTCCAATAATCAATATGTAAAACAACAAAAACAACAACAGCATTTAAAATGTTGTCAACCGTCCCATAAACCAAAGATCGCGGCAAGATCGGTCGGGCGGTCTGTCGGTTGGTTGGGCGTCTCTCTCTCTCAAAAAAATAATAAAATTTAATAATATCCAATCGGTTGGTTACATAAAACTCACTCCATCGGGTCCATTTAATTCAAAGACCATTGTAATCTCCATCAAAAGGCCAAACAACTATAAAATTAGGGAGAAGGGGCGAGACTGCCAGGGAGATTGGTGGGAACTCCAAGAATCCTTGGGCAGCGGGGGAATGACTGAAATTGCTGCTGGGATTTGGACAAGTGGGAAGGGAAGGCTGATTGCAGGCTCCATTATCTTGAGGATTTCTCTCAATTCTTTGTGCCAAGGCTCAGCGAATTTTTCTTGGGTTTGGACTGACTTCTCCCACAGTTAAGAATCCAAACGTATGTACAAAGATTTGGTCTATGGTGGGTTCTCTTTTTTGAGCCTTCTGATCGACTTTATATGCTTTGAAGACTTCACATAAATTCAACTTCTGGATGATTATAAAAAAGGAAACAAGTGGGAAAGAGAAGGCCGATTGAAGTCTCCGGGATCCTGAGAATATCTCTCTGTTTTTTGTGGAAAGGCTTAGGGAACTTTTCTTGGGTTTATAGTTTGATTTTGATCCTTCCATTTGAAGATATAACTGAGCTTTTAGGAGGAAATTTAGATATCTTCTCTCCTGAGGATTTCTCTCTATTGTTTGTGCTAAGGTTCACCGAATCTTTCTTGGGTTTACAGTTTGATTTTGATCCTTCAACTTGATGATAAAGTTGAGCTTTGAGGTCACTTTAGATCACTTCTTAGTTGTCTCAGAAGAAGCCTTTCCAAATGAAGAATCAGCTTTTTTTAGGCGCTCCAACTGAAGTCCCTTTGGGCACTTTCAATTCTTCTTACTGCGGAATTCACTCACTTTAAATTCTTCTCAAGGCTTTGAAAGACTCTTCCTGCTGTGTCTTGAAATAGAAGAGGAAACGCTTAAGGACCTCAGTCCTTCCGCTTTCTGCAAACACTTCACAATACAAAAAAACTCTTCTTTTAGTTTTTTTCACATCACTTTTAATTTCGGGCAAAAAAATTCAAATAGATTCACAGAAAAAAAAAAATTAAGATTCACTTGGAAAAGCCTCGAAACGCTTGCGCTCCTCGGGGACTTATTTCTTCTGCTTCAACCAGCCGCTGTAGGCCAGGGGAGCGGCTCCATAGACGCCACCGTAGTGGACCACGGACGGCACATAGGCACGACGGACAGTGTAGACGGGCTGGACGACACGGACGGGCACATGGACGGCCACGGGCTCGACGACCTGGTGGACGACCGGGGCGGCGGCATAGTGGCGGACCACGGGGACGGTGGACACAGGGTAGGCGGCTCCGTAGGCTCCGTGGATGACGCCGGCCTGGGCGAGGGCCAGGGTGGCGGCCAGGAGAATGCAGGCGATGAAGAACTAAAAATCAAGAAGACTTAGGATACCGCGGGGAGCGACTGAACCAACCGATTCTCACCTTCATGTTGCTTGGAAGAAGATTTGCTTGGATTGATTGGCTGGGCTTGTAATTTGCGTTCTGTGGTGATGAAGCTGGCGGTCGGTGGTTTTTATACCCCTGCCAGAACCTTGTCCACTGCCAAAGTAGAGCAATAAAATCAATGGGCTTTAGAAGGCGGAATGGCATAGGAAACCCAAAGCTCACAATGGGACAACGATGGTCTCGAGTCGCGCATTATTGCCCGCTCATAACTCAGAGGCGGAGAACAAAACCCTCGAACAATGAGAACTTGTTCCTGTGGCCAACGCCAACGTCACCATCGCCGGTCTGGTGATTGTGGCCATTGTGGGGGCTTCGGCGTCGACGCCATCGACCAAAAGTAGCGCCATTGATGGATTCTTTTCACATCACGAAATTAGGAAGAAGCTAGAAAAAAAACCATTCGAATTTGGTTTTTTTGGTCTATACTCTTTTCTCATACTCACATGCACTGATACACTACATTCGGGAAGGGTATACAAAACTCCCAGTAACTTGGGCAGTTGGGCAGATGAGTGGAGAATTTGCTTGCCCTGTTTGTCCTCAAGAAAAGGTAAAAAGGAAAGGACTTGGGGAGATTTTCGAGGAAGCTTTCTCCGCTGCTCTTCCCACTCTTCCAATAAACTCTCTAATCCAGTTTAGTGGAGTTGGTCAGATTTGTGGATTCTCTCCCTGTAGAGCATTCAAGCGTCGTTTGGTTTTGTTTTTTGGTTTTTACAATTGATATGCAAATTTGGGCAAAATATTGTCGAGTTTTGGTTTTACATAATCCGCATATTTTGGCACGATGTTTGGTTGTGCGGAGGGGCCAACGTTTGGTGAGATTCTCGTTGAATGAAACCAAAAGTGGCGGAGGGGGGCAGACAAAAGTGCGACTGGGAAACCAACAAAGCCGGACAAATCGATGGTCAATCTGGTGCTGGTTTTTCCACCCATCTACCCGGCTCTCATTGTTATTGAACTCAATATGCATATCAATATGTCAATATTTGTACAGATCCTCCTTAAATTTAACCCAATCTCTGAGATCAAAGATTTGACAAAGAGGAAGTTTGGATTCCAACAAAAAGACTCCGATTGTTCGAGGCAGGGCGCTGAATTTTCTAAAGGAATCGGCGGAAAGCGCCATCAGGTCAGTAAAGGGTTTTCTTGTTGAAGACCTTAAAACGATTCCACGAATAACTTTCCAGAAATTATACTGCTTCTGTCGATTCTTTACCGATTCTTGGCTTACTTTTGGTCTTTATCTTTTCTTTCCCACTTTGAGTTTTGTTTTCATGGGTAAACGTCTGAATTTCAATATCATTATCTTTATATTTCGAGCGCGAAAAGGATTTTCGAAGTCATTGAAACTTCTGTGCCCTGTTAAGCTAGATGAAATTAAGATATCATAACTCTCATATCGATTCCTTATAAGTTAAATATCTTTAAATGATCGTAAGGCTTAAGGGCTTTCTGTATTCCATGAACTATAGGAATTGGCGGTTGGGAAGAGGTCACATAATTCGTGTATAGGGCTTTTTAGGGTTCTCAAGATTCCTCTCGCTCATTATACTCCGAAAAGGATTGCCTAAATTTTTGAAACTTACGCAGCACAAGTTAAGCTCGATGAAATTTAGAAATCATAGCCCTTCCATCTGCTAAACATCTTAAATTCAAGTCAAGAGCATTCTGTAGTTGCCAATCTGTTGGCTATTCGAAGTGGCGGTTAAGGGAAGGCCACATAATTTATTTAAGGACTTTTTAAGGTTCCCAAGATTCCTTTAGTTCATTATTCTCCGAACACCAAAGAGATTTTCTAAATCTTTTAAGCTTTTGTGCCCCGTTAGGCTCAATGAAATAAAGAAACCAAAACCCTCCCATCGATTTCCCATCAGCTTAACATCTTTGATTAATCCTAAGGGCTTTCTGTATTCCCTAAACTATAGGAAGTGGCGATTGGAAGGTCACATCATTTGTCTAAAAGGCTTTTTAGGGTACCCAAGATGCCTTTTTCTAATTATACTCCGACAGAGATTTTCTAAGTCTTTGAAATTAAGGCAGTTTAAGTTAAGCTCCATGAAATTTAGAAACCAAAGCCCCTCCATCGCTTTCTCATCTGCTAAGCATCTTTAAATGATCTGGAGAGCTTTCATTGGTGGTTGTGGGGCAGGGCACATCATTTGCTTAAGATTTTTTTTTAGGGTTCGCAAGATTCCTTTCGTTCTCTGTGGCTGAAGTCGATCAAACAGCCGCCAGAGAGTCCGAGGCCTGAGGCCCGGGTCCGGTCATTAATCTTGATGATATCATTGGGCAGTCGAGTTTCCTTACAACGTCCGACAGGTCGGCGGCGTTTGGCCTTCTCGGGTTTTGCACGTGGATTTTATAATGATTTGAATCTCTTTGTTTGCTGATATTTTGGGTATTTATTTCTGGGGGAGGCCGTGGCTTTAATTGCATTTCTGTGGGCCCGCAACAATGACCGGTAAATTAGGGGACCGAATTTCACCTTTCGACCCTTTGCGTCATCAACGAAAGCGATCATCGAAATCTTAGGCAATTTGGCCCATCATCGATTATGTAATTCTGATGTCGCTTTCAAGACTTCGTGATTTAGGAAATTGAGACAAAAATACAGGTACATTTTTGTGTATTTGTAAATAATTTAGAATAGAAAAAAAATGTGGGGTGCACTTAAAAATTAACAAATAATTTTGTACTTTGGCTACAAAGTAGAAATTAATGACTGCGATAAATTAGCAATCGATCGGCGATAACAAGCGGCTGATCGATAAAAAAAAACAAAAAAAAAACAATTCATTTGGTCTAACTAAGCTATCGAGGGGAGGGGGGGGGGAGGATTACCAACTGGAATGGCCCGACTGGGAGCTCCAACCGCCGCCGGAACCTCCACTGCTCCAGCCACCGCCATGGCCGGAACCACCGCCCACGGAACCACCACTGCTCCAGCCAGAGTTACCGCCGCCGGAACTGCCGCCCCAGCCGCCGCCGGAGCTGCCACCGGCGCTGCCGCCTCGCTGTTGATTCTCCTGGACCTGCATGACCTTCAGGGTGCCGCGCTGGACCACATGGCCGCTCTTGAAGTAGGCGCCCTGGGCCTGGTCGGCCCGCATGATGATGGCCTTGCCCTTCAGACCGAAGGCATCGATCAGCTGGGCATTGTAGGCATCACCGCCGCCGCCGCCGCCTCCACCGCCGCCCAAGGCATCCTCCTGCAGGACCAGCTGAATGATCTGGGGCAGAATGGCATTGAACTGGGCGTTGTTGTAGGAGGAGCCGCCGCCGGAGTAGCCGTGCCCAGAGGCATAGGAGTAGCCGCCGCCGCCGCCGCCACCGCCATGGTAGGGTGTGGGGGCCACTGGCTGCTCAATCACCTTGAAGATCTGAGCCTGGCCGCCACTGCCGTAGCCATGAGAGCCATGGGAGCCGTGGGAGCTGTAGGAGCTGCCGTGGGAGCTGCCGTAGCTGTGGCCGTGGCTGTGGCCGGAGGCGGCTATGCTGGAGCCGCTGGAACCGCTGTAGCCTTGGCCCTCCTGGAGTATGACCTTGATGACCTGATTGCCGCCGCCATGGGAGTAGCCCTGGGCATAGCCACCGCCGCCATAGCCACCGCCTCCATGGCCGTGACCGCCGCCGCCGCCGCCACCTCCGTGGGCTGCCCCGTGGGCTCCCCCGCTGGGCGTGGCTATGACATTGTAGGTGGTCTTGGTGCCACCACCGCCGCCGCTGCCGCCAGCTCCTCCGCCGAGGTTACCCAGCAGCGAGAGCAAAGTGCCATTGCAGGCGGCCACCGTGGCCAGCAGGCAGATGAAAACCTGAAGGGGCGGGGAAAGGAGGCGTTAACGATGATCGTCTAATCCACATTCGCCGGTCACCGTTACTCACTTTCATATTTTAGGGGCGCGTTGCTTGTCTTTCCTTGTTGCTCCTTTTGGTTGGCCTTTGGTCGCTTCGATCCTCCCGTGGGCCCGTGCGATCTGCGTTCGTTTGCCGAATGATGCGACTTTCACGCACTTCCTCACTTTTTATACAACCGCCGGCCGTCAGCCGCCGCGCATCCGATGGGATTGGGATAGCTGAGGGCTGTTGGTCGCTGCCCGCGTCACGCAATTCGAACGCGCGCATGCGCAGCTCACGACGAAAATGAAGATGCGGTCAACAAGTTGATAGCGAGGGGGCGGTTGTTAGGGCATCAGCAGGGTGAGAGGGGGAGGTGAAGATCAAGAGCCGGTGATACAAATTGTGGGCCACCGTTAGCCGGGCTGCTGTTGCTCATATAATTCACTTAAGCTGTTTAAAATATTGAAATAGCCGGGGCCAAACAGGGTGCTCAGTTGATGGGAATGGAAACAGTTTTGCTGCTTTTTGTTTGACGCGGGAGAGTAGCAATTTCCAGTACAGTTGCCTCGTAGAATCGTTAGTCTTACAAATTGTGGGCCATCGTTAGCCACACAGGGTGCTCGGTTGATGGGAATTATTGTTTATACTTTCCCAAAGGCAGACAGTATTGCTGATCTTTGAGAATGAATTCCCTTCTTGGCTTGGTCTTCCATTCTGTAGCAATTTCCACCTTGACTTGGTCTCCCATTCTTAAATGCGAGTACAGTTGCCTCGTAGAATCGTTAGTCTTACTAATTTTAGGCCACCGTTAGGCACACAAGGTGCTCAGTTTATGGAAATGGGAACAATGTTTCTGCTCTCTGTTTTACCTAAAAGAGAACTAATTTCTATCGTCGCTTAGTCTTCCTTCCCTTAGACCAGTACAGTTGCCTCCTAAAATCGTTAGTCTTAAAAATTCTGGGCCACCGTTAGCCACACAGGGTGCTGAGTTAATAGAAATGGAAACAGTGCTTCCTGCTCTTCATTCGACACAAAAGAGAACCAATTCCCTTTCTTGGCTTTTCTCCCTTCCTTCAGTCCAGTACAGTTGCCTCGTAGAATCGTTAGTCTTTCAAATTGGTAACTACCGTTAGCTACATAGGTTGCCCAGCTTATGGGGTTTATTGTTTACACTTCCCCAAAAACAAGCAGCATTTCTGCTGAACAAATTCCCTTCTCGACTTGGCCTCCCTTCCCTCAGTCCAATACACTTGTTCCGTAGCCTCGTTAGTTTTACAGTTGCTATTTTACCGACTCACCCTGTACGGCCGCCTGTGTGTGAAATGCAACACTAACAACCCGGCAGGTCGAGCGTTTGGTTCGGGTGGCTGGTGGCTGTTGGCCGAGGGACCCAAACGACCGGCTTTTTGCATACGATTATCGATTTGTTGTGTGGAACGCTCGGTCGGTTGGTCGGTGGGCTGCCCCGTCCGCTGTTTGTTTTGCTGTTGTTGCAACAACCTAACCGATTGTCGATTGGGCCAATCTGCCGGCAACTGGCAACTGGATTATATCATAAAGTGACGATACCACCACGGCCACGGCGCTTCTCGGGGCGAGAGAAAATTTTGGGTCAACAGCGAACAAATTAAAATCGATTGGCGTTTTATCACAGCGCCTTTGTGGGCTGTGTCATAGCAAAGGAATTGTGGGCATCGCACAAAGGCCTCCCCCCGGGGAGATCATTAGATCTTCAATGGTTTGTGGATTTTGGGTGAAGTGTTTGCTGGCATTGACCCAAATTTCAATAACAACAGGCAAGGGAAGGGCCTGGGAAAAAGTCAAGTGAATGAATCCCAAAAAGACAACCGAGCCGAGATTCCTTGAAGCCGCAATAAAGAGCATTACCTTCTGGAGTTTTTGGGGACAAACGATTGGGATATCAAGGGGACCAGACAGTCGATTGAAGGGAGAACTTCCAGCAGTCCAGGGCTTGGAAATGGTTGGATCTTTTGGGGAGTTAAGGAAGCAATTAATTTAAGTACTTCAAAGTTAAGAGCTTCAAAAGATTATGGGAAGGTATATAGACAAAGTTCTTTAGAGCTCTCGAGGAATTTATGATTTCAAGTTAAGGATTTTAAGCTACAAATTTTCACTTCCCAACTGAAAACCAAGAAACTCGAAACATACTTAGGAATTTCGGTCTTTTAATTTCCTCCCAGTCCGCTTGGCTGGTTCCGAGCTTAAATCCCTCGAACAATAGAAACCGAACAACGGAAATTGATATTACCAACCAAATTTTGCTATTGTCTTCTTCGAAAAAGGAAGGCCGAGCCCCGCGATTTACCCGTGATTATGAGAGGCTAAACGATCGTTTAGGCCCACGGTGGCTAACGGTAAAGCTGTTGCAAAAACTCTCCGATTGATCCGCAGCAGATCCGTAGCCGTCGCCTGGAATTCCATAAGCAACTTTGGGCGATCGGTGATGAGTTTTTTTGGGAATTTTTGTCGCCTTCTCTCTACGGTTGATCGCGTGTCGATTTAATGTGAGACATAATTTAGGGGCCGCCAAATACGGTTATATCATCTGGGAAGCGGGCCATCGAATGCATTTAAAATGCCTCAAATAGATTTCCGACACAAAATATCTGCGTAGATTCGTGTGGAAGTCAAGGGGAACGGGGGGCATATATGAAAATATTTGTGGGGATTACGGAAATTTCATTCATTATCGTTTTGGTCGCGTTGGCCAATCGGATGTGTCCCAGCTCTCCGACTGCCCCACAGTCCATCTGTCCGTTCAACTTTTGCCGTAAACTCCGTGTTCATATGCAAATTTCAACCCTAAACAGTCTTCACTCGCTAAGTTTCCCCACATTCCATACAGAAAGAGGAGGAGGGATTTATGTAAAGGAAATCAAATCAAAAGTCTTTGTGAGCCTTTAAGGAGTCTTTCTTGAGTTTTTCTATCTCACAGATCTGGGCTAGTTTTAAGAAAACTTTATGGAAGACTGGTGGTGAATTTCATAAAATATTATAGTCTCCAAAGATCTTTAAAGACTTCATTGAAAAAGCGTCTTAACAAACCTTATAAATAAACTCTCTAAAATACTTTGAGATTCCCCGAAAAAAAGGACCCGAAGATCTTTAAAGAGTCTACTGAAAAATGCTTCGATTAGTTTTGAAAACAATACCAATAACTAATCTTATAAATGAACTCTTACAAATACTCTAAGATTCTTCGGAAAAGAGATCGGAAGATCTTTAAAGAGTCCATTGAAAAGTCTTTCATTAGTATTGAAAGTAACTTATAAATGAACTCTTGAAAATTCTCTGAGAAGACTCTTTAAAAAGTCTCGTTTTTTTAATTAAAGAAGACTTCCCCAAAAACCTCCAGCAATCTAACCAAATCTTCACAAATCTAATCAAAAACGGGAATATGATTCTTAAAAGGATTTCCAGAAGACTCTTGGAAGAGCTCTTTTGAGATTCTTCGACAAAAAGAGATTTGAAGATCTTTAAAGAGTCTATTGAAAAATTCTTTGATTAATATTAAAACTAAGAACACTAAGGAACCTTTTAATTGAACTCCTAAAAATACTCTAAGATTCTTCGAAAAAAAGACCCGATCACCCATAAAGAGTCTATTAAAAAAGCCTTTGATTAATACTGAAACTGACTTATAAAAGAACTCTTGAAAATTCTCTGAGAAGACTCTTAAAAGAGTCTCGGTTTCTAACTAAAAGAAGACTTCCCCAAAAGCCTCCAGCAATCTAACCAAATCCCCATAAATCCCATCCAACACTGGAATAAGTTTACCCAAAGGTTTTTAAGAAGATTCTTGGACTTTTCTCAGTAGCTCCTTCCGGGTTTTCCAACTCTTCGTTCGTTGTAGTCAAAGCTTCACTGTGGCGGCGCTGGGCAGTCTCGAAAACCGGAAAGTCATGACCCACGGCAATGCGGGATACAGTAACCGAGCAGTCCCCCCTCCCAATCCCCGATAGCTGCGCTCTCACTGCCGCCTTTCCCCACTGACAAACAGACGGAGGGCTGGATGGATGGATGGATGGATGGACAGATGGATGGATGGACGGAGACTGATTACAAAATGATTAGCTAATTGGTATGCGTGGCCGGCCGCGTCTCAGGCGGAACAGATCGAGGGGTAGGAATCATTAGGGTTTATTAATAGTTCGTTTAAAGACGACGCACAACGCACAACACAAAGGGGTTAATAGGTCACGCAGGTGGGTGGGGTCGCTGGCTACTCCAGTGGCTCGAAGTGCACGAAGATGCCGCCCTCGAGGCGGGTGAGGAAGAACTTCGGATCGAAGAGGTTATCGCTGCGGGTCTTGGGGTCCACCGTCACCTTGAACTGGCTGATCAGCTCCACCACCCCGGCCTTCAGCTGGGCCAGAGCAAAACGCATGCCTGCAAAGTCAAGAGAACTTAAGAAAACCCAAGGATCAATTTAAAATCCCCCCGGCTTACCCAGGCAAATGCGCGGGCCGTCGCCGAAGC
This sequence comes from Lissocephala sabroskyi, assembly GCA_037075105.1. Classification (NCBI taxonomy): domain Eukaryota; kingdom Metazoa; phylum Arthropoda; class Insecta; order Diptera; family Drosophilidae; genus Lissocephala; species Lissocephala sabroskyi. The sequence goes on from JBAMCP010001877.1 coordinate 15,336, forward strand.
CCATGTAAGTGCCGCGCTCGCGGTAGATTTTGGCCGAGTTGGGCTCGAGGAAGCGTTCCGGCTGGAAGGCAGAGGCATTGGGGAAATGCTCCTCGTCCATCATGAAGCAGTAGTGCGGGAGAACGACCACCGTGTCCTTTTCCACCAGGAAGTTGGGGCCGTTCTTGTTGGCCAGCTCGATGGGCTCCGTGCACAGCTTGTTGGACATGAAGGCCGGCGGAAAGAAGCGTATGGACTCCTGGACACAGGCATCCAAATACGGCAAATCGTTCAGCTTGTCGAACTCAATCGACTTGCTGTCGTCCAAATGCTCGAGGATCTCCTCGCGCAGCCTCTGCTGCACCTCCTGGTCCCTTCCCAGCAGCAGCAGCAAATGGGCAAAGACCCCGGCTGTGGTCTCGAATCCGTCCAGCAGGAAGGTCATGCTCCGGGCGGTGAGGTGGCTGGTGCTCAGCTGCTTCTTCTCGCCCAGCTGGATGATGTACTCGAGGAAGTCGTTGCGCTCCAGGTTCTTGGTCCTGGCCAGCTGGTCGCGGCGGGCGTCGATGGCGTTCTGCATGAGATCGATGAAGAACCGCTCCACCGGCTTGGGCACGAAACGGATCTTAATAAAGCGCCTCAGTCCCGGCAGCAGGCTCATCACCGCAAACGACAGGATAATCGTCCAGGGCTGGTCAAACAAGGCCGTGATGTTGGCCATAATCGGCGTGGGCTTCTCGCTGAAACTCTCCGCCCCCAAACCCAGCACGCAGTCCGTGACCACCTCGGAGGTATAACGCAGGCAGAGCTAGAGAAATGCTCCGGATTAGAGGAAAGGAGTTGCTGGAAGCGAAAGCTACTCACATCTTTGGCATCGAGGCCCTCCTTAGGGCCCAGGCGCAGCTGCTGGCGCACATAATCCGACAGAGTGCGGCACACTTTCTTGGTCACCGGGTAGACCGCCTTGATCTGTGCCCCAGGAACTGTTACTCAGTGGGGAGGAGTGGAGTGGAGCTTGACTTACCCTGGAGGGGGTGAGGCCGGGAGTGACTTCGGCTCGGTTTTCCTTCCATTGCTCGCCGCGCAGGGAGAACGGATTCATGGCGAAGAGGAAGTCCGATTTCTCATCAATCTGCAAGGGAGGGAGCTTTTTATTCTGCTCAATTGTCTCGCCATCTGTTCACCGCCCAAACCAATTGGCTCGGCGTCAACAATAAATTGACTGCCCCTGCCGCCGGACCCCCTGGGACTTTTGCGCATTTGTGCATTGCTTCGATTTCATATCTTGATGAAATCGGTGTATTTATAGACGTGGGCGATGGAGGCGATTATGAATTCAAATATGCAAACCGAGAGAGTAATCCGAACTACCCAAGAATCCTCTTACAATTGAGATCATCGAGAACTGGAAAGGTAATTCCTAAATTTTCTATTCTACTCTTTCCATTTAAGGCGAAATGCAGTCGGCCATGGAATGGTTTATTTTTCAAGAGAGCAGAGTTAAGCAAAGACTGGAATAGCCCGATGGAATGCTGGTTTTATGGCCTATAAGAATCGTATGGATCCATAAACTTGAAGATAAGAAAAACTGTCCGATAGATTGGAGTGGAGCTGGGTAAATGAAATCCTTATAAGATTCTAAACTTGCATTAATTCTGATATTTTCAGGAATCCCCTCTCTTCAGCTGACTTGGGCAAGTCCTCCATTTGCTTGTCAGCAAGACCACTAAATTTCTGATTATTTCAGGGCTTTTTAATGGCTCCGCCCCGCACTCACC
>JBAMCP010001879.1:0-17075 GCA_037075105.1 Lissocephala sabroskyi
AACAATTGGTAAATCCACTTCAATCCCAATTCGCCAACCAAGTGACAAACCAGCCAGCCAGTCGGCCTGCCAGTCGAGGCAGCGCATTTAAAATCAATCGCCGGCTTTCCCCTTCTGTAAAATCGATTGGGTTCGGGATTTCGTCGATTTCCTGTCGTCCTGCGCCCTTTCGCCGGCATTTGCATAAATTTCCACAAGGCGCGCGTGCGCGGATCCGCCGGCGCATTCGAGGATTCGGGCAGGTCGATTTGCATAACACTGACTGCCCTGGATTTGGTGCAGTTCCGGGGCACCCGCTCCCGCCCGAGGGAAGGGCCTGTGCCAAAATTATGCAAATAATCCGGGCTTGCAAATATTTTACAGGAATAATTTATGGAAATTACAATGAAGGCGGCCGAGTCGGCGCAACGGAAATTACAAGGAGTTTCCTTTGGCAAGGCTGGGGGTTTTTTTTAGGGGTTTCTGGAGGGACGCGGAGGATTCGCGAGGATTTTTTTTATATGCAAATTCGTGGGATGGCGAGGCTATGAAAATTTTTGCCATTTTTAATTGAGTTTTTTGTGCGATTGTAATGCAGATTTTTTTGCTTCGTTTGTAATTTTGATTTCGGGATTTTATTTTTTGCATTTGAATGGCGAAAAATTCTACGAATTTTGGAGCAGCTGGCCGAGGAGCCCGCCATTCGATAACCGCCGCTAAATTGCTCTCGATTCGCCAGCCGAATTTGCATTTTCAAAAAGCGGGTTCGTGGGAAAGTTCGCCAACTTTTCCGAGAGACAATTTAGAATTTTAAGATAAAAAAATCAATGAAATTAAATTAATTAAATCTATTAAGAGAAGAGTGCTCTGTCTGCATTCCCTTGCAGGACCTACCCCGGCCGGGAATGGAGGGGAAATTCCTCGACAGCCGTTGGTGCAGGGCGATGCGATTTTTTACCTAAAAAACCCGATTTTGTCCAGAAATTTACATGGACCGCGTTCTTTTATTGGTCGGCCGTCGGCAAGCGGCCCGAAAAACGCAACTCCCCGCCCGCTTTTCCGAAATTTTCATACCCGCTTTCCTCTAAAAAAACCGCCACAAAACTTAAGGGTTGCTCGGTGGTTGCCCAACAACCACCACCAATGGCCAGCACCCCGCCGGCCAGCAAAAAGGAAGCTGCCAGTTTTTTAAGAGAGCGAATCGAGAGAAAACAAAACACAGATCGCTGGGTTTTTTAAGAGCCCCGGCAATCCGAGGAGAGGGTTGTTGCTGAGGATTTTTTGGGTATATTAGCCGGAGGCAGCGGAAGAGTTGAGTCAGTTTGCGCCGAGTAGTCGAACTTTGAGGATCCGGACGATCGCGGCGCAGAAAAGAAAATTCGCAGCTTAAAGACGTTCGAGATTTTCCCAAGAACTGTTTTTTGTGATCGTGTGTGTGGTTGTGTTTATGTGTGTGCCACAAAATGTCTACCCAAATGGAATTTATCATGCAACTTTACATGATGAATTTGCTGCAACAGCAACAGCAGCAGCAGCAACAGCAGCAGCAACAGCAGCAGCAACAAACAGCTGGCTTTGCATTTACCCAAAAAGAGGATATTAGCAGCAGCACTTGCCACCAGCAACAACAAGAGCAACACTCGCCGCAGCAGCAGCAGCAGCAACAAAATCCAAGAACGCAAAACCGAATCAATTCGCAAAACACCAACTGTAGTAGTAGCCGTAGTTGTAGTCCCAATAGTAATTTGATTCCTTTACATCAAACTACAACAACAACAACGCCACTAACACCACTAACAACCGCCACCGCCGGCAGCAACAATTTCGCCAACGTACTGCCGCAAATGTTGCTAAGCTCATTGCCGCCATTGACCCAATACATTTTGCAGCAGCAGCAGCAATTGCTGGCCCCCTCGCCCCTTTTACTCACACCCACCACCCCCGGCAGCAATGCTGCCTGCCAATCGCAACAATTGCTGTCAATGGCCGCCGATATGCTGGCAACATCGCAGCTCTGCCCGACTAACAACCAACCACTAACCCCACACGCCTTACCGGCAGGATCTGCAGTGTCCCTGGAACAGTTTAATGCAAACAATTTTCTGCAATCCTCCACAGTGACATCGACACCCAACGAGAAGACCCCGCAACATGTGGCTCTGGCCGCCGGCAACAATGTTGCTGGAGCGGCCCATGTTGCTGGCAACATTTCGTCTGTCGCTGCACTCGCTGGCCCCGTCGACGATGACGACGACGACGAGAAGCCGCTCTCCAGCCTCAACAGCTGTAGCTCCTCGGGCCTCGGCCTGACCAACGGCAGTTCCGAGAAGCTGCTGCTGTCCACCACCAACACCACCATCACCACCGACGGCTACGACTCGCCGCCCAGCATGGTAAGTGGACGGGACGGTGGGTCAGCTAATTGCTCCCACGCCAGCTGGGTAATTCGAGACTTTGGCGCAATTATTCTCGTTTAAAGTAAACAAAAAGTGATTCTCTGATTCCCAAGAAAACAAACACCGCCCCAAAGTTTGCCGCTCTGCAGCTGTCCCGCCAAGCAGTCTGATCTGATTTCCCCCCTCTCTCCGCTTTTTCCAGTACACGCCAGTGAAGCAGCAGGCGGACTCATCGTACCCCGGTGGCTGTGGTTCCCCCTCCCTGACAACCCCCCAGCCCTTGGCCGCCAGCCTGCTGACGCCGCCGAGCAGCGACCAGGCGGTCAAGCCGGTCAGCGTGAGCCTGGCGACGGCCAGCAGTCTGGATGCCTTCCTCCAAGACGAGGACAACCTGAAGAACCTGCGCAAGGTCTCCTCTTATTTGGAGTGCGAGAATATCCTGTGCCGGCAGGAGAATCTGCGCGAGCATTTCCACTGCTACGACGAGCCCTGCCAGGGCAAAATCCTCAGCAAGAAGGACGACATTATCCGCCATCTCAAGTGGCACAAGAAGCGCAAGGAGAGCCTCAAGTTGGGCTTCGCCCGCTTCTCCTCCTCCGACGACTGCGCCCCCGCCTACGGCCCCGGCTGTGCCTACAACTGGAAGCAGACCCACTACCACTGCGTCTACGAGCACTGCCCCAAGGTCTACGTGAGCACCAGCGATGTCCAGATGCACGCCAACTTCCATCGCAAGGACTCGGAGATCGTGAACGAGGGCTTCCGGCGGTTCCGGGCCCACGAGAACTGCCGGATCGAGGACTGTCCGTTCTTTGGGAAGAAGATCTCCCACTACCACTGCTGCCGCGAGGGTTGCAACCACACTTTCAAGAACAAGGCCGACATGGGTGAGTGGGAGGAACCCGAATCTAACTTTCAATCGCAGGACTTAAGGAGAAACTTCTGATCTTTCAGACAAACACAAGACGTACCATCTGAAGGACTTCCAGCTGACGCAGGACGGCTTCAAGAAGATCCTGAAGACGGAGGTGTGTCCTTTCGAGGGCTGCAAGTTCTCGATGGTCTGCAACCACATCCACTGCGTGCGGGAGCAGTGCAACTTCATTTTGCACTCGAGCAGCCAAATGATCAGCCACAAGCGCAAGCACGACCGGCAGGACGGCGAGCAGGCCTACCAGCAGTTCAAGGTCAAGAAGGAAGAGCTGGACGAGTCCTCCATGGAGTCCACGTCCCAGCCAGCGCCCCCTGCCCAGCCAGCGCCTGCCAATGCCTCCACGCCGCTGTCCTCGCTGTCGGCCGAGCATTTCCTGGCCCGCAAGCGGGGCCGGCCGCCCAAGAAAATTGTAAGAGTTTCCCGGAAAATTTCACCCGCTGGTCTAACCAAGTGTCGCTTACAGCAACTGCCCGAGGGACAGACAGACTCTAAGCGTTTCAAGCTGGAGCCTGGCCAGGACCAGCCGGCTGAGGCCAGCAACCCAGCCGCTTTGATGTCCAGCTTCCTGCCCAATTTGAATGCCGCCTCGGCCGTGGCTGCCGCCGCTGCCGCTGCCCAGAGCCCTTCGGCCGACGTGACGGCCCCCAACTTCCAGCTCACCCACCTCATGGCCCTCTTCCAATTGCAGAACCCGCTCTTCTATCAGAACCTCTACCCCGGAGCCGCCAACATGGCCAACATGCTGGCCCCCGGCTCGGTGCCCCAAAATGCCTCTATGCTCAGCAATTTGGCCGCCTTCAGCGCAGCCTCGGCGGCGGCAGCAGCAGCAGCCGCCCAGCCCAAGGCCAACGAGTTCAATCTGAACGTCAAGCCCGAGTTCAAGGAGTAGAGGACGAACGTCGGCTAGCATCCTTAGGAGTGTAGAGTCCCCCGTCCCCCCCGAGACCAGACGGACGCACCGATCGACCCTGCCAGTGGGCGAAGCTTTAAGCCGAGCATTTGACTTTTGTGGGTGTTAATTTAGTTTTTAATTGTTGATGCCAAGCACGACGTTCGTCAAGACTGGAACTCGCCACGCCCCCCACGCCCCTGCCTGCCCGCAAAAGCCAACTCAGCTGGCGTTTTCAGGAGCGCCAGCTGATTTCGCTTTTGCCCTCTTCCCCATTTTTTGCCTTTCAGTTTTGGGTGCCGTGAAATAAAAAAGAACGAGACAATTTCAATTTTTAGTTCAACTAAAGCTGTGATGTTTTTCTTACTCGATTCCCCGACTCTATAAACAGCCCTCTGTATTAGGACCGAGGAGAAGACGACCCCAAAATTGTTATTTAATTACCACATAAGTTAGCGAATAAAAGTTGGTTAGATTTGTGATATTTTTAAATGAATTTCCTGGGCTTTCGCATTTTTAAGGTGGCTTTTGTAATAAATAATATAAATTGAAATGCATTTTGAATAAAAAATTAATTTAAATAAACAAGCGAGCGAAAAAAGACGCGCCCTCCACCTTACACTGACCAACCGAGTTCCACGTACCCAATTTACAGGTGGCCAGTGTATCCAAATCACCCCCGCCCTCCCCCTTCACCCACAAGCAACCAGCAAGAACTGCGAATGGCAAGATCAACGGGGGGAATGGCAAATTTATGTACATGCACAGCCATGGCGGCTTCACACAGACACACACATACACCTACGCTTGGGAAAAAAGCCGTACGCTTGTGGCTGCCCAAAAATTGAATTTATCGCATTTTAAACACTTCGTGGGGTTATTTTCCGTTGTTGGTTTACTGATTTCCCCCCATTAAATGGCAAGATCAAAGGGAAATCGCATAAATCTACTTACATGCGCAGAATTGGCGGCTTCTGTCACACTCACACATACACCAGCACTTGCGCTTGCGAAAAATTAATGCCGTGCGCTTTTCGTTGATAAAAAAAATAATTATCGCATTAAAAACACTTCGCGGCGGTGGTATGCTTTGTTGGGTTACTAATTTCCGCTGAATCGAACACTTTTCTAAACAAAAAACCCACATTTCGACGGACAAAATCGAGGAGCGCGGATTTGACGTGCGTCTGCATTTATTCATTCGGCTGCACTGGCCCGGCCGGCCGCCCGCTCAGCTGAGCGGGTGGGCAGCGCTGAGCGGGTGTCCAGCGAGAGAGGCTCTCGCTCCCCTTCTCTCGCTCCCCTTCTCTCGCTCCCCTTCTCTCGCTCTCGCTCGCTCGTTTGTGGTCAGCTGAAAGCTTTCGAATTATTAAATTAAATAAATAAAATTATAAAATACTTGGAATTAGTTTTAAAATTAATTTAACGCCTGCCTTATGGATTAAATACGTTTTATTGCATTTTATTACTGTCGCGTTTTTAACTTTTCTTTTTTTACTAAACACAAATCAGCTACATGACCGCTGGGAGGACCCAGGCAAGCAATTTATATGTTTTTTTTTTAGATTTAACAAAGAAGCATTAGCGTTTTTTTTAGTTATTGGTTTTTTCATTGCTTTTCTAGTAATTCAATTAGGTTTTATATAATTTAGGCATTCGCAAACAATGAAATCTTTATAGCGCCCTCGTCGGGCTTTAAGAAAAGTTTGATTCTTTAAATTTATAATTATTTTTATGCTACGTCAATTTACATGTAGATTTCCTCACTAAGCGCGAATACTAAATTTCCAAGGGGACGACGTTGGGGAATATAAAACATAACAATTGTACAAATACGAAAACTAAGTAAATTCGTTAAAAATTAAATCGAACTTGAAGGGGGAGAGTCCTTGGGGATCCCACAGCAGCTCTGCGTGAAGGAAACTTTTAAGTAGCTTAGCCGGGGGATTTGTCAAAAAATAAGGGACGGGCGAGGGGTGTATATATATAGGGCTATATATCGCTTAAGTTGGGGGCGGTGTCTAAACCGATTTCTATATATAATCTGCTGTATATATAGGTAGGTATATATGTACTATATGGCAACGTTTGTGCGCGCATCGACACAAAATAAGAAAGGACTTTCGACTATAAGCAACGCCGCAGGTTTACTGGTAATCGTGTGAGAGTGTTTGTGTTTCAGGAGGCGCTCCTCCGCTTCAATAGAAACCAGGCAGCCACTTGGTAATGAATCAAAACCGTTAGCTGCGACCCGTCGCCGGGGTCAGCTCCACGCCGGACACCGAATCCGTGCTGCTCTGGTTCACACTGCCCAAGGCAATGGCTCGCATATGGTGGACCGGTCGTATGGACTTCAGCTGCGTGGTGCCCTTGAATCGCACATTCACATCCCCGCCCACCATGCTCAGGGGATGCATGGGCTCGACCTCATCCATTGTAGTGGCTGTGAGCGTGGTCAGCGGCTTGGAATCCTCGCCGGCCACCACCGCCGGAGCCGTGGTGATGGGCGGCCCGTAGGTCTGCCGCACGGCCAGCGGGGAGAGGGCACTCGGCGTGGTCTTGTAGCCCATGCGGCTGAAGATGCTGCCCGAGGTGCTGGTGCTGCTGCTGCTGGCATTGCTGGCCGTGCTGGGCGGGCTGAGCGGGGTGCCGACGCCGGAGTCCACCTCCAGGGGACTCTTGATGTTGGCCACGAACTTATCCACCTGCTCGGGCAGCTTGAGCTCGTCCAGCTTGGCCTGCATGGCGGAGCGTGAGTTTGAGTTGTCGAGCAAGCGATTGGGCCGCTCGGCCGCCTGCTTTTGGCCGCGGGTGGGGGAGACCGAGTCGGCCGAGGCCTGGGCCGTGGAGTGGCCGTTGGTGCGCTGGTGCTGCTGCTGCTGGCGGAGCTGCTCAAAAAAAGGTGTCTTCTCCTTCTTCTGCTTTTGTGGCGAACCATGTTCGTCTCTTTCGCTCAACTCTTCGAGGACCTTGAGGGGAAACCCCAAGTGGCTGTTCACTGAGATCGACTTGCCGATTTTCCTCTCGGCAAAGATGGGCTTGCGCCTTTGGCGCTCCAAGTCATCCAGCTGCTGGAGTATGCGCCGCACATCGCTGGGCAGCTCCAGGTCCGGGTTGTGCTCGACCAGTTGGCCCACATAGCGGCCGAGGGTCTGGATGGTCAGCTCCAGGCTCTGGACCTGGGACTGCAGCGAGGTAATCTGCATTTGCTGGGACGAGCGCGTCGTCTCCAGCTGGGCAATCGACGATTGGGCGAACTAAAAGAGAAAAAGTTGAAAAAGTGGCCAATAAATCTCTTTCCCTCCCACCTGAAGCTGCTGCTCGAGGTGCTGGTTCTGGGCCTTCTCGCGGTTCAGCATCTCGAGGTGGTGGTTGGTGGTGGTGATCTCCTCCTGCAGGACATTGTACTCGACGTTGTACTCGGCCAGCTGCTTGCCTATGTCCAGGGTGAACACCAGCTTCATAATCTGCTCCATGCAGCTCGGCTCCATTTTGGGCACCACTGTCTTCAGGTAGTCCATGATCTCCTCGAAGTTGTCGCGGGCCAGCAGTTCCCCTTTGTGCACTGACAACAGGGCAATGGCAAACTTAAAGATCACATCCGAGGACTCCAAGAACAGCAGATCAAAAACCCTGGCTACAAAGCCCAACGGGAACTGCGAACTGAAGACGGTGAGAATCCAAGGGGCCGCGTACAAAGTGGGCGACACATCGTTCTGATCCAGCCACACGTAGAGGTCCGGCAGGTGGTCCTTGACCAGCCGCGACAACTGGTACAACTGCAGCTGGAACTTCTTCATGTCGGGCAAGTATTTGGTGCGCATGTTCCGGCGGAACATCAAGTGCTTCAGCAGCTGGAAGGCATCCGCCTCATCGCACTAAGGAAAAACAAGAAACAAATCAAAAAGGAAGTCTCTCTTGGCTGTCGAGTCCGCCCACTCACATGCAAAAGCAGCACGCCGCAGATGAAGCCCAGGCCCTGGCAGTAGCCCAGCTCCGGGTCGAGTATCGAGTAGGCTTTCAGCAGATTAAAGAGCGACAGCTGCCCCAGGCCTAGTGGGTCCTTGTAGAACTGGTGATTGGGAAAAGTGCGGCCCAAGTCAATGAAAATCGCATGCTGGTGCTCGGTGAGGTTCTTCAGCAGAGCATTGTAGGGCGTGTTGAAGTTGGGGAACCGCTTCGTGTCCACCGGGGCCGTGTTCATGGAATGCTGCTCGGCCAGGAAGGTCCACACATCGCCGCGCTTCGAACGCGGCACTCCCGTGCGTATGGCATGGCCCAGGACCTTGGGATCGCGCCGGTTGCTGATCTGCGTGGAGTTCCTTTCAATGATCAACTCCCAGCGCTCGATCAGCTGCTTGTCGCAGGGCACAATCTCCTCGTAGTCCAGCTTGATGCGCTTCAACTCATTCTCGTTCTGGCGCGCCTGCAGCATGGCATTCTCGGTCTCCATGCGGTTGAGCATGATCGTCTGGCGGATGGCCGTGCGCCACAGCTCCCTCAGCTCCTCGGCATTGCGCTTGCCGCGCTTCACGGCTGCAGATAAAGGATTTCAATTAAAATTCATCAAGCAAACTCTGCCACAACTTACGCTTCCTCATGGGCGAGAGGAACTCAGTGGGCGCCTCGCTGTCCAGCCCCTTGGAAGGAGTCACCACGCTGTTGAGAATGGCCTGCCGCCAAGAGCCCTGGTGGGTCTCAGCCTCCTTGGGGCTGTTGCCCACTTTGATGAATCTACCGGGGATAAAAAAAGTTTAGTTCTTTGGATCTGAGTAAAGAGAAATGCCCGCCTGACTCACATGTCCATCATGGGGCTCTTGAGCTGCTCGGCACTCGGCTTGCTGGGGCTGGCGCCGCCAATGGTGTTCGATCGCGAACGGAAGCCCTCGGGCGGCGTGTCCAGGCCGCTGGACTTGTGCCCGCCCAGCGGCTCGGCCGAGCTCTCCCTGATCTCCCGCAGATTCTGCCCCGGCACTCCAATATCATCCTTGGAAGGCTTTCGCTTCAGCAAATGATCAAACGAGTTGGTCAGCGAGCGCTTGGCCTTCATGAAGATCGTGCTGCCGCCCAGGTACTGATTGAGGAACTCGGAGCGGTTCTCGGCCGTGTCATGGACATGGCGCTGCTGCCGCGACTCGCAGTGGGCCCGCAGCAGCATCATGAGGAACTGGTTCTGCTCGGCCACCGGCGAGTCGGTCTTCTCCGAGCCACAGAACTTGGCCCACACAATGTCCTGCTCCTCTTCGCTGAGGGTCTCCACGCGCCGCAAGATGGTCGACTGGGTCTTCTTCTCGGACAAGCCCTCGACGTCCGTGCAGAGCTTGTGGTACCACAGCATGGGGCAGTGCTCGCAGGAGAAGATCTGCGTCTCCTGCTTCTTCTTCTGCTCGGCGCAGGTGTCGAAGGCCTGGGCTATGGCGGCCACAATGTCGTCGCACACATGCTCCGACTGGCACTTGAAGACGTAGCCGATGTAGCCCTCGTTGTTGACCTCGCGGCAGATGATGCCGAAGTGGTCCAGGGACTTCTGGCCGTGCACGCAGCTGGCCACGTCTTTGAAGTCCTTGTAGAGGAGCACTTGCTTGCGGTCCGGCGAGATCAGCCGCAGATCCGAGCGGCCCACCAGGAAAACCATCGTGCGGTTCTGCTCGGCGTAGGGAGGAATGCAGCCGTACGAGGCCGACCGGTCGCGCTGCTTGGGGATGCTGGCAGGACGAAAGAGAAGTTTAGTTTAGTGAGATTCTTGGCAACCGGTGAGGGGCAGTGGCAGGCAGTGGGTGGAAACTAACTAAACGAACTGAGGGAGGCGTGCGGTTGCACTTACTTCTCCAACGCGTAGTTGGGATGCAGTTGCCCGGGGGCAGGGGCTGCTGGGGTTGCCACGCCCTCGCGAGGCGGCGTGGGATGCTTGTTGACAATGACATTGGGCAAGGGCCGCGCCTCGCTCTCGGTTTCGGTCTCCTCCGAGCCGCTGCAGCAGTCCAGAGGCAGCAGAGTATAAAGATTAGGAACCACCAGGACAGGGCAAACCCTCGACTTACCTTTCCTTCTGGCCCAGCTCGATTTGGCTTTTGCCGCGCGCCAGGCAGCGCTGCGGTGATTTGTTCTCCTTGTTCTCCTCGAGGGGCCGGGCAGCGGGCAGCGCTTCTTCCTCGTCGGATGCCGGCTTGGCTGGCTGGCTGGGCTCGTCGGTTTCCTCCTCGTCCTCTTCCTTGACCTCCTGGGACTTGAGAGTGCTGCTGGGCTTGGCCTCAATGCCCACGCCGCCCTCGCTGCTCAGCGACATCTTGCGGTTCTGCAGCAGCCTCAGCCGCTGGGCATCGTAGGCCTTGAACTTGGGCAGGGCATCGTCAATGAACGAGTGGGGCACCCGCTTCTGGGAGACGCGTATTTTCCCCACATACATCACCTCGAAGAAGTGAGTGTGATTGGGCGAGATGTCCGCCAACAGGGACAGATTGCTCTGGGCCGAAGTCGAGGTGGGAATGTGAACGGTGCCCGCCGAGTTGCTCAGGCCGTGGGTGTAGGATTTCGAGGACTTCATCTTCGAGCTCACCAGATTGGGGCTGGCGTCGTGCTGGGCATTGCGCAGAGCCTCGCTGAGCTTCAAATTTGTGGCTGGGGTGGCATGCAGGCCATTCAAACCGCCGCTGGAGCCTCCAGAGCCGCCGATCAAAGTCTGCGGGATGCTGCCCACCGAGCCGCCCAGGGTGTGGGCCGGGTCTCTCATCTGGTGCATCAGCTCGGCCATCTGAAAGAGGAAACCAGAATTTATTAGATTTTTGGGCTCCACATTTCAACCACAAATTGCATGCAATTTAATTTAAGCGCTGCCCGTTAGGCTGCCGGCTAATGCGGCTTCATTGTGCCGCCATTAAATTATGGCCAACTCTATTTGATCTATGGATGTCGCAGGATGTCCCTCCCCCCTTCCCTCCCACTCCTGTCTGTCTCACACATTTCCTGTTGCCTTTTCGTCTGTGTCGTCATCAAAGTTTATGACTTTTGTTCTTGCTTTATGGATGCTTTTATGTCTGCCTCACTTAACGTAGCCAAGACGAAGGGGCGGGGCAGGGGGAGGGTTATGAAGCTGGGGAAATCTGTAGTTATGTTTCATACTTGGCCGATTGTGTGGCTTTGCCTGCCCGCAATCCTTTGGTCCTTTCGTAATGCAGACATCAATTTCGTGCCGCATTTGTTGCCAACTTTTATGGCCCAAGGAGGGAATAAGGAACTTATTTCTGCCCGTTTCTAAGATCCCAGGAATTCTTCAATAAATCAGAGATCTAAGGAAACTTTTAGTTCCTGAACTAGCCAGCAGATCAGACCTCTGGACCCAGTGGATTCCCCGGCCATAGGTGACTTCTGGGACAAGGCCGGACGGCGTGTAAGATCCCAGAAATCCTTCGAAATATCAGAGATCCGAGAAAACTTCCAGTTACAAAACTAACCAGAAGATATTTCCATTATTCCCAGTGGACGGTGCATCCATTGGACTCCTAGGTCATCAGTGACCCCTGGACATGGCCGGGAAATCAGAGACCTCAAAGAACTCCTCAATTCCTGAGCTAACCACCAGAGGAATTAGCTTCCACTTGGCCCATTGGACTCCCATCGGCCATCGGGGACCCCTGGGACATGGACGGGCAGTGTGTTTGGCCCGACGCTGCAGGTTCCTTCCCATTCCTAAGATCCCAAAACCCCCCCGAAATATCAGAGATCAGAGAGAACTTCCAATTCCTGAGCTAACCACCAGATCTTTTCATTATTCCCAGTCAACCTGCCACCCATTGGACTCCCCGGCCATCACTGACCCCTGGGACATGGCCGGTCGGCGTGCTCGGGACTCCCCGGCCATCGGTGACCCCTGAGACATGGCCGGGCGGCGTGCTCTGCCCCACGCTGATCAGCTGTTGAGGGCGTGATGCTGTAACCGAGACTGCGTTCCCGTACGACATTGATTCATGGGGAGCAGCACCTCTGCCCTGCCCCCCAGCTGCGGGGCCGTCGAGAGAGCGGACGACCATTGAAAGATTGCCAAAAGCGATGCTCGCCTGCCAGAAACGCCAATGCCGCGAGAGGCGGCTGGGCAGCCGGGGAGAGCAGCAAGGATGCCGAGAGGAAGGCGGCCGGCTGGGCTGGGGCGAATTTATCAGCAAATTCGGCACTTAATTTAGTTAAATTTAAAAATAGCCAAGCAATCGAGTCAACTGTCCTTTGTGTGTGGTTTCCTCAATTGATTTGAATTTGCTGGCCGCTGATCAGCCAGACGATGAGTGATCGCTGTGACGTCATTGGGCCTGGCCAAAATGTCTCGGCCGGCACGCTTCTCGGCCGCTGGGCCTGCGTCAATCGCAGCCGCCTAATTCTGGGCCTTTGAAAGCGAAATGATTTCGCTTTTGTCGCTGGGCCGACTAAAAAATTTCAAGACGCATAAAGTTCGTCAGGGGGGAAAACAAAAAACCCAACCAGGAATTCGACTTGAACGTCACGTTCGCCGCGTCCCCAGCCTGCATAATAAATGCCAAATCAACAGAAAACTCAACACAGACGAGAAATAACAGAAAATGTTTGCCCTCCGCATGGCAAAAAGTCAAATTACAAGCAATTGAATGCGGGGCAGGGCAGCGGCCGCAATTCGCTGACTTTTTTATCGCATGCGATATTTTTTATGGTTGCTGTGCAGTCGCCGCTGCTGCTGCCGTCGCCGCTCTGTCTGGTGTCCTTCGTGGTTATTTTGAAATTCAAATGAAATGATTCACACAAGTTTTATTTTATTTTATTTTTTCATGCGGCCTGTTATTCAATAAAATCGCTTGCGATGCGGCCAAAATAATTTCGGGAAAAACCGGTGAATCTTTTTTTATGCTTTCTATGGAAACTGCAGGAAAAATGAATGGAAAAGCGGAACGGATTGTTGAGTGAGCAACAGGGCCAAAGGAAGGGGTTTAGAGAGCCCTCAATGTGGAGGGAGGTTTGGGGAGTTAAGTAGTTCGTTCTCTTTAAAGTTTGAAGGGTTCTTGGGAGTTTCTATAGAATTTTTTATGGATGAGGCTCTCCAGAAACTTAAGGAAGACTGTGGTTACATTGATGGGGCCTTCTTTCTTCAGAGTTTCTAAGCTTCCCAAGAAGAGTGATCTTAACCACTTTTAAAAGACCTTCTAAGAGTTCTAAAAGATCTTATAATTCTCCTCATCTCTTATGGGATTTTTCTAGCTCCCTTTCCATTAGATTCCGGGCCTCTCCCCTCAGATTCTCCACTTCCCTTCGCTTTGCTTCCTTTCGCTCTTTGAATCTTTCCCCTTTTCCTGTTCCAGCTTATGTCTGGGAGTCCATAACACCGACTGATAACCACAAAAGCCCCCGCTTATAAGCAAACAGTAAGCTCCATAAAAAATCATTACCAATGCGAAAAAAAACGGCAAAAACAAAGCCGCTGCAAATGTCACTTGTTTGGCGGGCAGTCGGCTGTTTACACAACATAACTCGTTGTTTTTTGTTGTTTCTGTGGTTGTTTGTGTGTTTTTAATATCATTGCCAGTGGCACGCCGGCGACTGAACGTCGCATTTCGAATTATAAAATAAACAAAATGCGAGCCGGGGCAGGAGAGGATTCGCCGGGCCAACCACTTCCGCCCCATTTGGGAATTACTTAACTCACCCAGAACTATGAATTTATTAAGCGAAAAATAGATAAATCAATTACTGAATCAACGTCATAGGAAAGTAATCATCAAAGGCCTCAATTAACTTTAATTTCACCTACGAGAACTAAACGCATTGCAGCCTCTCGGTGAGCGGTTTGGGGGCTGAGATTAAACGTATTTCTGTGGTAAGCCGAATGGCCAGACAAATTGTTTGGTAAACGTTTCAGTTTTGAATGGAAAAACCCGTCAACTGCGCGGGAGACGGTCAAGTGCAAAGTCCTTAAAGGCCAAAAGCCGGTGATGGAAAAACCCCAAAGTTTTTCTTTCATTCGCCGTCTCTCCTCTTTTTTTTGGAGGCGGCTGTGGTTTTTTTGTTCGAGTTGCCTGAGTTGGCGTTTTTGGCCCTTGGCACGCGCACAAAATTTAATTCAAAGCGAAAATAAACAGCGCCGGCCGAGACGCTCGGCGGCGGCACTAAGAAGATAAAAAGGAAAGAAAAACACTCTATATGATAATGGGGGGAAAAGCAACATTTAAACAATTTTCCAACGCATACGAATTGAAGGAATTTCAAACGCCAGAACCCCGCAAATTTAATACAATCCAGCGGCCAAGTGAAATGAATTATTTTGCATAAAATGAAAGGAGGTAAAGGAGATCTTAAAACTGCAGGGGATCTAGAAGTTTTTTCGAGAGATCGAGCTGCAAAAAGAGGCAGGGGAGACTTCTAGAAAAAGAACCTCATTAAGGTTTCTTTTCTACAACCCTTAGGAACCAATAGAACACAAGATCTCCTGACAATCCCAAGGTAGAATGAAGTGGTTCTGGTTATTAAGAGTCTTCCAAGCAAGCAGGCGTTTCTATAGTCTTTCAAGATTCTTTCCGAGTCTTTGGAGTCCAAAGAAATAATTGAAGGGCACCAAGAAGACCTTTAAATATTTTAGGTTAGCCTAGAAATCCCAGACCTTCTGGAAAGCACAAGATCCCCAACCAATTCCAAGATAGAATGATTTGCTTCTAGTCATCCAAAGCCCTCCATGAAACCAGACGTCCATATGGTCTTAGAAGCTTTAAAGGGAACTCTAATTTCTTTGATATACAGAGACCTTTAAATGTTCTAGAATAGCCTAGAAAACCCCGACCTTCTGAAATCCCACAACTTAAATATAAAAAACAAAACAAATTTCTAATTATTTAAAGATCCTCGAAAAGTTCCAAGCAGCGAGGAGAAATCAATTAACTAAAACTTTAGGGCGGTTACGCGGCAAGCAATTAGTTAAAATTTATGGCGAGTCATGCATGTCGCAGACATAACGGTAAAGTTATATAAACCAACAAACAGTCGGTGGGTAAGTCGGTGAGTTAGGAACTCTAAACGCTGACGCAACGAGCAAAAACAAAAAAACACCAACAGCAAAACAAAATCAGAAAAACAAAAAATTTAAATCAATTGAGAATTTCATTGTTAATGGGTCCCAGGGGTGGGGGTGGGGGGTACGTACGGTCCGACTTTTATTGAGAACGGAGGCATCGCTAACGGACGCCGTTAAGATCGTGTCCCGATGAAAAGGCACCGTGAACATTTCGCCGTCAATTCTTGCTCGTTTTTTCTTTAAATTTAATTGGGTTTTTTTTATGGGTCGATTTTGGTTGCAAAACTTACAGCGTTGGGCGAATTATCACAATTTCACAGGTGGAATTTATTTTTTATTTTTTGAGAGGTGGGGATTTTTTTTGTGGTGTGTTTTGTTTTCTAAGCTATCACAAAGATTCCATAGTTTTTTATCACAAGTGCTTTTTGGTTGGTTTGGTGTTTCTAGAATTGAAAATTATATCACAAAACTTTTGGCCGATTCCTCGCGTTTCCCGTGGCGGCCTTCGCCTGTTCGCTTCCGCGCTTTTCACAACTCTAAGGCGATTCGGTAATTAGCATCGACGATTTTCCCATATACAAAACAATTTCCACTAACCGATGCGATTCCCGCGACTGCTCGCTGCCGTTTGAGAGCACAAAATTTGTCGTCGTCGCCGTCGTCGCGTTTACAACGAAATCCGTTGCCAATTTCACTCGCGATCGCCGAGAGCTGAGTTATTTACTTTTTGTCTTCAATTCGAATTCGAAAAACGCCACCCACACTCGCCCCCCACCCGCCTGTCAGCTGTTGGCCATTTTCAGTTACAAACCAACGCAGCCGTCGATGCTCCTTTCATTCATTTTGTGCTCGTACGTGGGGAGATAGTCCAAAGTGCTTTTTATTGTTGCGAGTGAGTGTGTTTCCTGTACGATAAAATATGAGTTTTACGGCCCGCTAATATCGGGAAAATGAGGCGCATATTGGCAGGTGAATTGGGGACGGGGGAGCGGGAGGACAGCCAGCGAACAAAGCGAAAGATTTCAGGGGCCGATTAGAGTTGGGAAATTCCCAGGGCAAAAAGAGTGAAAGAGAATAGAAAAGCAAAAAGTTCTAGGGACTAAAGAAGGGATATAAAGATCGTTAAGATAGAGAAATGAGCGGGGGAAGCTGTGGGAGGCTTCTGGGAATCTCAGGGGAGACTGAAGACTAAATAGAACATTATGAATCGATTAGTGGTGAGTAAAATCTTTAAGGGAATTATGGCCCATTATAATACCTTATGGACCCAGAAACCCCATTGAAAGAAGGCCTTATAAAAGCCGTGACTGAAGTCTATTAAGAAACCTATAAATTGATCCACATTATATATTTATATAATCCTGAAAAACAATGCAGAAACCTTGTTGAAACAGAACATTATAAAAGCCTTGACAGAAGTCTATCTTTAAGAAAGTTATGATCCATTATAATACCCAAAGAGAGCAGCTCGAATAGCTCTATATGAAGTTAAGAATCCCAATAAAATAAGACCACATAAAAGCCATGACAGAAGCCTATAAATTAATCCAGATACTTTTAAGTTAATACTGAAAATCAATGCTATATAGTTTCTTGATTAGGATAAAGAAATTCTGTAATATAAACTCAGTCCGAATTCACAGACAACAAAGGAATTCCAGGGAACGAAAGCCCATTAAAGAACCTATAAATTAGTCCAGATTCCCTTAAAATAATCCTGGAGCGCTGATGCCCTCTAGCTTCTTGATTCTTATAAAGAAAATCCTGCAAAATAATATATAATAATCTCATTCTGTATGTGAGAAGATATTAAATGAATTCGAGGGAATGAAATTTGGCACCTTCTCCGCCGTTGGA
>JBAMCP010001880.1:0-17053 GCA_037075105.1 Lissocephala sabroskyi
TGCTCGTGGGGTTTTTCTGCTCTGCCCGGGGAGGCTTTAAATTTTGATTCATGTTTAGAAAATTGCTAGATGTCCCTGACAGTTTGAGAGGCATTCTTTGAGGGAACTCGGGAGAGAGAGAATCATAGTAAGAAGTTTATTTCAGTAGTTGAGAAATCTTGTCTGTCTCGTTTCTAGTTAAGGAAGCTTAGGGAAGCTTATTTCTTCTAAAAAGCATCCCAAAGATTTCTTGTTGGAAATTATTTTACAGTCTTTATTATTTTCCCTACTTCTCTGTTTCCCAAATAGTTTTAATGGGAGTCTATGTCGGTCTCTGATGGGCAGAAAGGTCTTAGTTTGCGAAACTCTACACTTACAGTTTTGAATTCCCTGTGCGATTTATTGTGGCTCCTATACTGACTACAGTTTGAGAGCATCTAATTAGCTGTTGGTGGTTCGGACGGAACGGGTTTGGAGTCTTCGGTTTGTTTGCCATCCTCAACCTCAAATTGATGTATAAGCTCGGAACAGTTTTAGAGTCTATCGGCCTCAAATTGGCTTCTAAGCCTGCCTGCTACAGTTTTACTGTCGGCCTCTAATTCCTTTATAAGCCCATTACAGTTTTATGGTCTCTTTTTTTAAGAGCATCAGTTATTTGAGAAGCTCAGTTTTATATACAGTAATTCCAAAATAGACTCTTGTATGATTCTTTAACAATCTTCATATTCCAAGAGACCTTCTTCAGCTTCACGAATAGACCTTTAGCTTCCCTTCTAACCCCATCCACAGTTTTAGAGCCGCTTCAACGATGGTCTTTTCAATGCCTCCCATAAGTTTCTTGTGATTGTAGAATGCTTAAAACTATTTGACTATTCTACTATTCTACGACTTCAGTTTTGTACTCTCTTCAATGGTTTCACTTCTAAGCCAACCACAGTTTGTGAGTCTCGCTAAGCAACTGCCGTCTGCGAGGCTCTTGCTGACCTCATGCCACCCCCAGTTTTAGAGTCTCTGTCGTTCTAAGTCACTCCAACTCGGCTACAGATGAACATGGCTGGCCTCAGCTTATGAGGTTACTCAGTCCCCTCACATCTACAGTTTTGGAGCCGCCTGCGCTTCGTTGATCAGCTGCAGTTTGAGAGCTGCTCGCTTTAACCCAACCGAATTGCATTGATTAACCTAATCGACCGGACAGATAGTTTGGCATTGGATACCCAAACAGCAGTGAAATTAGTCTGCATTGCCTCTGCCAGGAAAATTTCATTTGCGGTTGTGGTGGTCGGTGCACAGTTTGAGAGGCACTGCATTTAAACTCATTAGCCGCATTGCCCAACCAAGGCCAGCGCACCACCGGACGCCCGATGCCTGCCCCATTATATAAATTGCAATTCGAAGAGGCCGTTAGAGTTGCCCCCTCCCCCTGCCCCACAATCAAAGCTTTTGCGGCTGTTTTGTTGGCTGCACAAAAGCCAAATCGAAATAGCGAATCGAATGCAAAACGACGGCCGATCCAGGACAATGCAGGCACCCACCTCCTGTGAGCCAAGCGTGGGCGAGTCCTTTTTTCCTTGGCTTTCTCGGCTCCGCTGCCTTGGCCATTGTCAATCTTTTTCATGGCAGGGATAACCATGAATCCCCACCAACTGCTCCGCTCCCCCGCCCGCTCAGTCCTCGCGCTGCCGCTGGCATCGCAGATAGGAAAACTACAATAACAGCAATTTTAATGGGCTTCATATTCCGCGATGCTTGACTCGGCGGAGGGGCCGTCAGTCAGGACAGCCATTTAAAACGCCACATAATATTTTATACACACACCACGGACGGCAGATCCGCGGGCAAAAAAATCAAATTAAGCTGATTGCCCTGATGGTCCTCGTTGGCGTGGCCGGGCTGACTGGCTGATGGGATGTGTAATTGGATGCCGTTTATAATTCCGATTGTGATTGTGATTCCCGCAGCAGATACGCCAGAGCTCGAAGGACAGCACCGGCAGCTCGGACTCGGACAGCTCGAGCGACGACGAATCCCTGCCCAACACGACCCCCAACCCGCCCAGCGGCAACGAGCCGCCGCCGGAGAAGGCCCAGAAGGAGACCGAGGCCGGCGCCGAAATCTCCGCGCTGGTCAACTACGTCCAGCCCATCCACTTCAGCTCCTTCGAGAATGCCGAAAGTAAGTTGAACCCCAAATCGAATCCAATCCTCTTTAATTCTGTGCTTTTCCTACAGAAAAGAACCGCTGCTACGAGATGTCCTCGTTCGACGAGAAGCAGGCCACCACCTTGCTGAAGGAGCGGCCGATTGAGTTCGTCAACTACAACAAGCATCAGTTGTCGCGGGTCTACCCGGCGGGCACGCGTTTTGATAGCTCGAATTTTATGCCCCAGCTGTTCTGGAATGCTGGCTGCCAGCTGGTGGCTTTGAACTTCCAGACCCTCGACCTGGCCATGCAGCTGAACCTGGGCATCTTCGAGTACAACGCCCGCTCGGGCTACCTGCTCAAGCCGGAGTTCATGCGCCGCTCGGACCGCCGCCTGGACCCCTTCGCCGAGAGCACCGTGGACGGCATCATAGCGGGCACCGTGTCCATCACCGTGCTGTCGGGTCAGTTCCTCACGGACAAGCGGGTCAACACCTTCGTGGAGGTGGACATGTACGGCCTGCCGGCGGACACAGTGCGCAAGAAGTTCCGCACCAAGACGGTCAGGGACAACGGCATGAATCCGGTCTACGACGAGGAGCCCTTCGTCTTCAAGAAGGTGGTGCTGCCGGAGCTGGCCAGCATACGCATAGCGGCCTACGAGGAGAGCGGCAAGCTGATCGGCCATCGGGTGCTGCCGGTGATTGGCCTGTGCCCGGGCTACAGGCATGTGAACCTGAGGAGCGAAATCGGCCAGCCGATTGCTTTGGCCTCGCTGTTTCTGTGCGTGGTGGTCAAGGACTATGTGCCGGATGATTTGTCCAACTTTGCCGAGGCCTTGGCCAATCCCATCAAGTACCAGAGCGAGCTGGAGAAACGCGACATTCAGCTGAGCGTGCTGACCGACGAGACGGACACGCCGGCGGCCGACGAGGATGTGACGAAGCAATGTGAGTTTGGACTTTTGAGGGGTTTTCGGTTTTTATTTTTGGGTTCTTTTAATTTTGTTTCTCTTTCGTTTGCACACCCACACACACACCAACACCCACACCCACACCCCGTTGATGGCCACGTTTCACTTTGCACCCACTGCCTGTCTGTCTGTCTCACGCGCTCAGTCGTTTTCGTCCAAGTAGGTGGCCAGAAGAAGGAGCTGCGGCCGGTGGAGTCCATAGCCACCTCGCCCAAGCATCGGGCCAGCATCTCCGCCTCGGCTGCCTTCAGCGTGGATGCGTCCGGCGAACGCCCGGAAGCCGGCGACTCGGCCTCCTCCATTGTGGCCCCCAGCATCCAGCATCAGCACTCGTTGGATCAATCGGTGACCACGTCCATCCGGCAAGTGGAGTCCTCCCAGTTTGACGTGGACTTGGTCATAGCCGAGCCGCTGGACAAGCTGCTGGACCACAAGTCCGTGCGCGAGAAGCGTTTGGAGATGGAGAAGAAACTGGAGTCGCTGCGCAAGAAGCACGACAAGGAGAAGGTCAAGATTGCCGGCAGCAAGCTCAGCCCTCTGGACGGCGGCAAGAAGCCCAAGTTCACCATCACCAACAAGCTGGTCAAGCGGTTGAGCAACAAGAGCCTGTAAGTCCCCCGCCCCCGCAGCAGCCACGCCCACTTTTAAATCTAGTAACTGTCTGTCCCCGCACAGCGACCCCAGCGTGGAGGTGCCGCCCTGCCCCCTGGACCTGGGCGACAGCAGCGAGGACAGCGCCGATGCCGCGGCCGCTGCCACCAGCCTGGAGGGCTCTCAGCAGGCCCGCCTGCTCGAGGCCTGCAGGGAGTACAGCGCGCAGTACCGCGAGGTCCAGGAGAAGTACCACGAGCTCATCTACGCGGCCGCCGAGAAGGTTCTGAAGAACTCGCAGTCCAGTCAGACGAAGCAGCTGAAGGCCTCGCTGGACAAGGTGACAGGCGAGGTGATGCACCAGCTGCAGGAGGCGCGCCGCAACGAGGTCAAGAACCTGGCCACCGTGCACAGGGACCGCGACGAGCTGGTCAGGTGGGTCGACAGTCCCGACAAACCACCCAAAAATCTTCTTATACTCTTGCTTTCTTGCCAGGATGAAGCGGGAGGTGGCCAGCTCGGTGGTGGAGCGTGGGGTGGCCGAGCGCGTAAGGCTGAAGCAAACCTTCGACCGCCGCACTGATGAACTCCAAAAGCAGCACGACTCCGTGCGCAACGCCCTGGCCGAGCATCGCTCCAAGGTAAGGAAATCCTTTCTAAATTTACTGATCCTGTAAATCGAACTCCCCTTAGGCCCGTCAGATCCTCGACAAGGACGCCGAATCTCGCAGTTGTGTCTCGAATAACGGTTTCCTGGTGCTCTTCCACGGCCCCCACCACCACGGCTGCTCGGCCGCCGCGGGCAACAATCTGACCCTCAGCCTGGACGGGGCCGGCGGCGGTTCGAAGAGCGCGGGCATTTCGCCTGCCCGTTCGCACAATAGCATTGCGGCCGCTGGGCCGGCGGCCACGACGTAAATGCGGCAGTTTTCACAGTATTTGCGGCAGAAAAAGTCTTTGTAGGGTTAAGCGCAGGCGTGCGGGTTGGTACAGTTTGACAAGCACTGGCACTGTGGTTTTTTCAACTTCTCACCGTTTAAATCGAACAAATTAGCGGTACTCTTAAGTGCCCCCTCCCCCCCTCTCTCTCACTCTCTCGGTGTGTGTGTGTGTGTGTCGTTGTTTGCAACTGTACTTTTTTGTAACTGTGCTCGTAGTTGTTGTAGTTACTCTAAAACTGTAAACGCTGCTTCTATTCTAAAACTACCGACTACCAAGCGTCTGTGTGTGTGTGTGTGTGTAATTATAATTTATTTTTTTATATCTAGCGATCTAAGGGAAGCGTGAGCAATGCGAACTCCAACTATTTTACTACGACTAATTAGTAAATTTATAGAGAATTCTTTTTGTAATCTGGTTGTGTGAGAATTAATTTAATGGACTTACCTTTAATCGACCCTTCGGATTAATTAGTTTTAGTTTATTTAATTGCCTCTAAGTTAAGCTAACTACTGAATACTGGAACAAAAACGTAACAAAACTCAAACTTCCTGTCGTCTCCTATCGTCGTCCTGGCAAATCTATGAATCTCGCGTGCGTCCCCCAAAAAGCGCACAACTCTGCTGGCCCCCCGCCAGCCCCACACTCAGTCTCTGTGTAGTTTATAATTTTCTACTTTTTAATTACCTTCCTTTTTATTTGTAAGTTGATTATTTAGTCCTTTTTTCGAAATAAATTCTGGAATGCTATCCAATTTTTCGTTTTTCTGTTTTTCAAACACACAAACGCACGCACAACAAACTGCAACCAGGGTTGCCACCTAGCGCACAAAACCACACATAGATTGATCCTTTCCCCACTGGCGTGTCCTCTGCTAGCCCAATTTTCTTGCTCGATGGGAAGACCCTCAAAAGTATGCAACGATTTTTTTCCAACCCGGATTTTTCCGTCATTTCGAAATCACCAAAATTGTTGCTTTATTGGGCGATTGTTGTTGTAATCGATTCCAATACGGTTGTTTTTGTGGTTTTTTATCGATTCCTGTGATTATTCTTGTTATTTTTGAAGTTATTTGCATTTTCCTTGTTGTTGTTATTTCTGTATTTGTTGTTGTTGTTGTTGATTTACTTCGAGCTGTTGCCTTTGGTGTAGTTGTTGTTGTTCTAGCTGCTTTAGTTCAGCCAAAAAAAGAACTTGTCAAAAACCGAAAACCGACCCCCAAAAAACTGGAAAAGTACCAGGCGAACAGAAATCGCAGAAGGTCGATGACACCCAAATTTTCAAGCACCATTATCTCGAAAACCAAGCAAGCGAGGTCAAAGGTCAGATATGTTTTGGAAAGGTCTAGAGGTTAACTACAATCCTCAACTATCAGATTTTGCCTAACTGCAGCCATTTTGCGGGAATAGATTATTGGCGATTACGGACGAAGGACATAAGATACGCATTTGATAAGGACCTCATATGACGAGTAACACCAAGCAGGACCTATAGAGACCATCCGTTTCAAAATCGGTCCAACGGTTCTCGAGATATTTCGATTTGAAAAAAATGCCAAAATGGACCCCCCAAAATTAACAAAATTTCAAATGGAAATATCTCGGAAACCAATGAAGCTAGGTCAAAGGTCAAATATGTTTTGGAAAGGTCTAGAGGTTAACTACAATCCTTAACCATCAGATTTCGCCTAACTGCAGCCATAAGGCGGGAATAAATTATTGGCGATTACGGACGAAGGACATGAGATACGCGTGTGCAAAAGACCTCATATGAAGAATAACGATAAGCAGCACCTATAGAGACCATCCGTTTCAAAATCGGTCCAGCGGTTTTCGAGATATTTCGATTTGAAAAAAATGCCAAAACGGACCCCCCAAAATTGACAAAATTTCCAATGCCTTTATCTCGAAAACGGAGAGAGCTAGGTCAAAGGTCAAATATGTTTTGGAAAGGTCATGAGCTTATTCACAATCCTCAACCATCAGATTTCGCCTAACTGTAGCCATAAGGCGGGAATCGATTATTGGCGATTGCGGACGAAGGACATGAGATACGCATGCGGAAAGGGCCTCATATGAAAAATAACGGTGAGCACGATCTATAGAGACCATCCGTTTCAAAATTGGTCTAGCGGTTCTCGAGATTTTTCAATTTGAAAAAAACCGAAAACAGACCCCCAAAACATTTTTAGGCAAAAATTTGTTGCATACTTTTAGGCTTGACTTAATATTTTTTGACGAGCAACTACAGTAGAGCTGTCACAGGCGAAGTCATCAAGAAAATTAATTCAGGATCAATCGGAAGTTACAACAACAACAACCACACCCACAGCTACAACTCGAGGGTTACAAAAACCACAACAACCGTTTCCTTAAATATTTTTTGTTATTTTTATTGTTCATTTTTAAGTAAGATATTTGAATTGAGCTATCTGATATCTTGGCAGGAACCGAGTAGAAATGATTTGAAGTCATAGATTCAGGACTAGAATCCATAAAATCCCTCAAAACCTTCGAGATGGGTAAAAGATTCTTTGCTCTCCATAAAGAATCGGAAATACTTAAGATTTCTTTCTAAAAAAAAATTCCTTTAAAGAAATCCACTTACCTATGATTTTGGGCTTCCCATCGAAGCAAATTGTGGGCACGCTAGCAGGCAGGACCTCCCAGGACCAAACACCAAAGCGGCTTCAGTGCCTACAACACCAAAAAGCGGCGGTCGTTTCGACGCCCCACAACCGACAATCAAATTCGAAAAACTTTAATTAGAAAACCTAAATAATTCGTTAAAGAAAGTAAGGAACCCCAAAAAAAACCCAAGCTGCCTTGTAATGGAACCCAAACCAACTTCCCAAAGAAAACCAAACAAGAGAAGAAATCAAAAAATAAGAAAACAAAAAGAAATTTGAAATGAAAGTTTAAACAATTTCACTGGACGGCAGAACCACCTTAGATGTTGTGATTTCCCATATAGAGAATCCCCCGAAACCACCCAACTAGAAACTCACACAGATTCCCTGAAACTTCCCGTAGAGAATTTGATGTTGTAATTTGAGAAATGCTTCCTGAGAATTCTGTGTGTGTGCGTGTGTGTGTGTCTTCGAAATTAAAGTAATTGTTGTTGTTGTTGTCGCTGTGCTCGTCGTCTATGCGTGTCTATGAATATCTCCAAAGTAGGGAGTTAGGGGAATTTGGGGCAGTTTGGGGATCCTTTAGATTTGGTGTTGTGAGCGAGTCCTTTTTCGAATTACAAATTCTGTGTGTTGTTGTTGTTGTTATCGTTGTTGCCGTTGTTGTTGTAGTTGCGCTGCTTAACCCCCGAAACCCCCACTTCCGTTTGATTTTGCATGCCGTTCGAGTCTTTTTGCTTTCCCCTCGATGTTTGTTGTCTAGAATACAAAAAACTAAAGACCCAAAAGGTGTTAAACACCTGGAAACCGGATTTCTAGGCCAGCGGAAGACAAAGGAAATTTTTGTTATTGTAGAAAAAAGAAAATTAGAAAAAACCCATTTAGAAATTAGCCACGCCCATTTGGCGAGATACGTACCGAAAAAAGGACTCTCCCTCGAGAGGATCCAATAGCAAACATATAATCGCATCAAGTAATTGAAATAATCCCAGAAAGCAGCAGAAATGCTCGCCGATCGGCCAACCTACCCACATTGTTGTTGTGATCTGAGAATTCGAAATAAAACTTAAAAACTATACAAAAAATCGAGTCTACATATTATTAAAATGGCCACACCGCCGGCCTACACATAAACAAACTTTAAAAACTCTTAATTAACTAAACTCGAGACGGCAACTGACAATCGACAATCACAAGACATTTGGGAGGGAGCTCCCAGGAGATTAAGGCACAAGGTCAGAGCATTTGGACGAAGGCCATGCTGAGCAGCGAGCCAATGGCCATGCCCAGGCTCAGCGAGGCGGCCATGATGGACGAGGCCAGCTCCTTTTCGTGCTGCTTCACGGAGCTGAAAAGGACAAATCAAGCCATCAGTTGGGAAAGAGATGAAGCTCCTGGCCGACTTACCGGGGGGCCATGATGAGCAGGTTGTTGGTGAGGTAGCCGTTGGACACGGCGAAGGCTGCAATCAGGGCTATGAAGGTGCCGTCGTGGTGAATCAGCACGGGCAGGAAGACATGCTCCGCGGAGTTGGCGCACAGCAGGCAGGGCACGAAAATCACACGCGCCACAGTCATGAGCAAGGCCACGTGGCCATTAGCGGGCTGACGAGAAATTAAAAAATTAAAACAAGAAACATTCCAGAGAATTTAGAGGACTCACCCGCTCGAACCAACCGGCCAGCAGGCGGCCGGCGTAGTCGCCGCAGTTGAAAATCAAATAGTTCACCACCGGCAGGTAATAAACGTCTGAAAGGAGAAGAATTAATCAACAGAAGGCGGAAGACTGATGACTCACCTGTCCACTCACTGCCGCTGCCGTAGCGCTCGGATTGCATGAGCACGGTGACCGCCGGGTAGACGGACAAGGTGGTGGCGAACACCAAAGCCAGGCAAACGGCACGCACATAGATTTTCCCTAGGACCTGGCTGAAAATGGGCTCAAGCGGCAGGCCGTAGTCCTCGCCCCGGCGGCTGTGCGAGGGGGCAGCCGAGATGACCTGGAATTTGTCGCCGCCCGCCAGGTAATACTGGAAGAAGGGCAGCCGCACCATCACCATGTAACAGACGATGCAGAGGAGGATCAGCAGGCTGCCCATGATGAAGTAAATGAAGGCGGTGGTGTTGGGCGGCACCCCAAAGGCCAGCACCAGAATAAAAGCCAGGGCGGTGAGGATACCACCCAAAGCCTGGCCGCTGACGCAGGCGGTCATGAACTCCGAGGGGAACAGGCCGGCCACGCCATACAAGCCGCCCGACATGGTGGCTGCGCAAACTGGAAGAAAGACAATTAATTAAGGGCAAGGCAAATTTAAGAGGATTTCCAGCTCACTGTTGAGGACCACCACGGTCACCAGGGTGATGAGAAAGAACTGCTGCTGCCAGGCATCCGTGTTGATCTCCACGAAGGCCGTGGTGACTCCAAAAAGAGCCAGGATGGTCCACAGAGTGCCCAGCATCTTGACGCCCAGCGAGACATGCTTGCCGTAGACGGCATTGAGGATCAGGAAGGTGGTGCCCGAGATGGTGGCCGTCAGGGTCAAATCGCAGGTGAAGCTGCGCTGCAGCGGCGTCAGCTCCTCTTCAAAGGTCTCATTGAAGGTGGTGTTCCGGAATTTGTACTTCCAGTACTGAAACGAGGAAACGCGAAACCCGATTAACAGGCTTAGTGGGGCAAGAATTTGCGCCAAACAAAGAAAACGACGATAACAACAACACCCGGGCAGAGCCATAAAACACACAATGCCAGAGAGATAAGGAGCGCCTAAGTTTCCATTGTTTGCTCGGCAGCTGGGCGCGGGCGACCGTTAGACTTACATCCTCCGCGGTGATGAAGAAGTTCCAGGGCGTCATGGTGCCAATGCCCAGCAGGTAGAAGACGAAGTAGGTGAAGACCGCGCCCTCGGTGGGGGCATTGGAAATGCGCACGACCTCGTCTTTGGGGCGCTCTGCAGGCAGCTCCACATCCACCTCGGCATCGGAGGGCTGTAAATCGACTCCCATTAATGGTTATATGAATTTTTTGGGAAGGCTTTACTCACCCGAAAGGCGGGCATGAAGCTGCCAGAGTCACCGCCCAGAGTCTCCGCGTTCTGGTCATCGTCGATGAGCTGTTGTTCGTCGTCGCGTCGGGGCATGCTTAAGGCCGCGGGTGCTACTGATTTTCTATTTTATTTAGTGATTGCGGGCGAGGCAGCGTCTGTGGTTTCTGGTTGTGTGGTTGGTCCAGTGGGTGCCCGCATCTGTGGCAGCGGAAAAATGCATGAATGGAGGGGCTGATTAGGGTCTTCGGTCAGCTGTTTCGCACAACCACTGGGCGCAGATAAGCGAGTGGCCGACTGCGCATTGCGTTTTGCACTTACACCAACGCTCACCGCCGTTCCAAATATCAAAATAAATATATGCGCATTAATTGTGTGCGGGATCAGCTGTTCCCGTTCACCGCGATGAAGTTCATTTCGGAACCACTCGCGAACAAACCTAACTACCCTACAAATGAACCACAGCGCGCGACTTTTAAACAGTTCAATTTACTCGGAACCAGTGCGAACGAGTTGGCAGTTCCGTTCCAACTTAGTACTGATATCGGTTTTTCGACTCGATTCGCGGCCCCGCCGGCCAACGTAGGGTTGCATGCGGCCCGCGAAATTCAAAATGGGCGGGCCAACGGCCAAATTAAAACTTGAGTGGCTTTTCCGGTGCGCAGATGAGTTTATTGGATTTTACAGTTACGAAAGCACTTTAATCTTGTTATGGCCGGCAAGTTTTACAGCTGCCCGGCTAGTTAATTGTACTTTATTGATCGAGACAAAAAAAAAAGAAGAACAGAACGAGGGGAACTCAAAGAAAAAAAGTCCACGCTACAAATTGTAATTTAATTGCCAACCGCCAACAGCAACAAAAACAACAACAGCGCGAATGATGATCAATGTACGCAATTTGTATTTAATCAATAAGCACGCCCCGCAGTGTTTTAAATCGGCGCACAGCGCCGGTTTACGGCTAAGCGCCAGCAAAATCAACCGCCGTACAAATTTATGAGTGTACGCTCAGTCGACCAACTCTCTCTGTGTGTGTGTTTGTGTGTGTGCGCCGGGGGATCCTTCCGCTGCTGGAGTTAGAAATTTTTAATTGGATTTGCATTCGCGGCCAACCAGTCAGCCACACATGCCTGGCCCCGGCTGTCTGTCCAACTGTCCGTCTGGCTGCACTGCCACTGGCGGCGGGCCAGCCGGGGCATAAATTTATTTTTAATTTACTTATGCGCGAATTTCATTCTGCCCTGCGGTTGTTTGATTTGCGAATTAACCACAAAGCCCAGAAAACGATCACGAAAGCGGCAACGGCCGATTGCAAACTCGTTAACAATCTGAGGGCCCTGACGGCCCACTGAAAAGTGGCAAGTGCGATTGTCTCTATGCTAATGATGGGACTTACCCACACACCCGAACGTGTGTGTGTGTGTGGAAAAGCTTTCACATCTGCTTCTCTTCAGGGCGGTCCGGGGCCCAGCCTGTCGACTGGCACAGCGAGGCGTGTCGCTCATTAATTCCGACAAACAACAAAAAAAATCGGAGAATCGGAATCTTGTATACACCGACTAATGCGCCTGGCCCCGAAATCAATCTACACACAGAGCGGACGGAGGATGCCGGCGGAGGCTTCGCAGGCCACACACCCAGCGTCTGTGGCAATTTAAAAATCACATTAAATTAGTCAGCAAGAAATCACCGCAACGAAACCATCAACAAATCATCTCAAATTAAATTCATTCAAAAAACGAAAGAGGCCAGCGCGAGAGGCAAACTTGATGAGTAGCCAGTCAGGCAGTTGGGCAGTTGCGGACCCCGGCGACTGGTTCCCATTCATGCCAGGGATCTCTGGGATGAAAACGGTCTGGGCTGGGGTGGCTGTTTGGTTCCGTTGAAGAAGCACGGCAATTAATAAAAATGTAAATTCAATTAAATTTATATGACAGCAAACTGTCAGAAGAGCTCAAATTAAAAATTACTAACAAGACCTGTTCCCCAACTGGCACCAGCGAAAGGAGCGGCTCCTCCGCTCGGCTACGGTTAATTAAAAATCCGACAAGTCGGCGAGTCGGTGAGTTGGTGAGTCGGTGAGTTTCTGCTGCTGCGCACGCGTACAATTTCCATTTGGCCGGGCACTTCAATTTTGAGTGACGTGGCTGGGCCACCCCAAGCGAAGATTCCCTGGGCAGACGGAGCTGCGGAGTTGGGCACTCGGCTAATGGCGGAAATGCTTGCGGAGTGCGGACAGCCCGTCCGACCGCCTAGTAATTAATAAATTAAAGTATAAAAACCAACACACGGCGCCCAAGGATAATCAAATGCTGATTTCAGCCAGCCTGCTTCTTCGATCAAAGGGATCGTTTCCCTCTGGAATCGCCGGAAGTGGCCGCGTCGACGCTCGAAAAAAAGGTGTGCCAGCTGTGTGAGGTCCTGGGTTCTCTCCTGCCTGCCCGTCTCGAAATTAGTAGCTAATTTGCGCTGTCATCATTATGGGGAGCTGAGCAAACATTTGTTTCGTTGCGGGATCCACGCACAGCGACCACTCGACTGGGAGCTCAAAACCAGCGCAGTCCAGGGCAGGTGACTGTCAGGGGAGCTCAACGGACCGACTAAAGTCACAAGGATCAGGGCTCCGCGAAGGTCTCACGAAGGTCTATAAAAAGCCCTCTCTGAAGGGAGGAGAAGCTTTGCTGGCCGCTGAATCGGGGAAACTTTTTAGAGACTTTGCAGTAGAAAAATCCTTCTTGAAATCTGGACAAGAAATCTCAACAACTGTTCTGAGTTTGCGAAGACTTCAATGTTTAAAGAAAACCCAAAAAAAGAATCTTTACTGGCAGCTGAATCGGGAAAACTTTTAAGAGACTTTACAGTAGAAGGAACCTTACTGAGCAGAACTGGGGAAGAAATCTCAACAGCTGTTCTAAGTTTGCGGAATCTTTAGTGCTTGAAAGAAGCCCACATTCCCCGCTAGGTTTTCAAGTGATCCCAACTAAGCCAGGAGTCAAAATTTAAGGGCATCTCCGGATTTCTTAAGGTCTTCAAAGTTTTCTGAAACTTGGCTTTTACTCAACAGTTCCTCTAGAAGACCGAGCGACCCTTGAAGAGTTCTTCATTGTATTGCTTGATTCTCCAGTGAGAAACTGACCTACTAGAATCCCAAAACCCTATCAAAGATCATAACAAATATCTAATTTAGATCATTCCATCCAATGAGCAGGTTTCTTTGTCAGAAAAAAGTCGTCTAGAAAGAAAAGAACTTGAAAAACCAAAAGCTGCCCAAAGACCAAGCAAAAAGCTGGCGATCCCCTAGAAGAACCTTTATTATAAAAGAACCTGAAGAAAAGTGAGAAGATCAGTTGTCTATCTTAAGAGTCTTGGCTATCGGAGAGACCTAACAGAACTCACTTATAGGAAAGTTAAAGAGCATAAAAATCAGCAACTACTGCGCGGATCGAAAGCGTCGAATAAAACTAAACGAAAAAACAAAGATCTTTTTGAAGAGGCTTCTCTTTGAAAGACATCGAAGGAAGTCCCAAGAAAAAGACCTATTTAAGGAAAAGTAGATTCCACTGAACTCTCAAGTCGGGACGTTTGAGGACTGGCAAAAAATATCAACTGATCTCTCAGGAAACTTCGCAGTACAGGAGACCACAAAGCGAATGATCCTCAAAGCTAAAAAGCAGATCTCCTTTCCCAGCTTCCTTAACTTTTTAGCCACTTTCTCTCCCCCCTCTTCACTCACTTTGCTGTACCTCGAAAAGTCATCGTGTCCGGACTGTGGGGCGACCTTTTAGGTCGGACATGCGCGTGAATTGCGCGGTGGTGGGTCGCCGAAAATGTTGATGAAAATGTTTTCATCAGTTTTATGCATATTCATGGCCAACGGCTACCCACGCGGCCAACTCATTAGGGGCATTCAAATTGAAATTGGTAGCAGGGCCCGCGGGCCGCCAGGTGGGGGGTGCGGGCGAGGGGCGGGGGTGGGCGTGTCGGACGCTGGGTATTAGTTCATAAATCAGCATATCAAAAAGCGTAATAGTTCATAATTAAAACCAAATTATCCGACAAGCTTCCCCCCGACGACGACCCAAATGCCAAAACCAAAAGACTTAGGCAACGAACTTGTTTCGCTGGCCAAGCCAAAAAATCTCAGTGTCTGTTGGTTGTGCGTGTGTGTGTGTGTGGCGGAAATCAACGTTGAGCAGGCAATCAATAAATTAATTCATAATTCCCTCAATCGCCGATAAATACAAATGCTAATCAAATTAATTAAAAAGTAGCCAAAAACGCCGACACATCGACCCCCCCACCCCCGGCCCAGACTGTCCGTCCGTCTGGCCAGATTCGCATGGCCTTTGTGGACAAGACCACACTATGAACCCAATGATTAATGGGTCGCCGGACCCAAGCACCCAAAGACCTCAGACAAGCAATTGCCCATTAGAGACGGCGGCGGCGTCGATCGCCTGATTAATTCGGCGCTTATTGATTTTCGAAAGTTTATTTTGGATCCGAACGAACGGCAAACAAGGCAAACGCAACCATTTCCGTTTTACCTCAAAGAACTCCGAATTGAGGGAACTTAAGGGATTCCTCTCGGTCTCTTAAATTAAAGAACTTTTCCGCTTTGCCCCAAAGAATTATAAACTGAGCGATCTTAGGGGATTTCTTTAGGTTGGAGAACTTTTCCGTTTTGCCTCCTAAGAACTCTGAATTGAGGGAACTTAGGGGAATTCTGTCGGTCTCTCAAGAACTTTAAGAACTTTTCCGTTTTGCCCCCAAAGAACTCCAAACTGAGGGAGTCTCTCAAGAACTTTGAATATTAGAAAGTGAAAGAATTCTTCGAATTGGAATAATTGTAAAATAAAAGCGAAGAAAGGAGAATAGAGAGAACATAGAATGGGCTCTAAAATTGCCTAAGGAGTGGGGAAGAATTAGGAAAGAAGGAGAATGCAGTGCATAAAAATCGGAACGATTTTTTGCAGACTTGAACAAACCAGGAGAAGATCTCCAACGATTAAGGGTCATCCGATTCAAGATCACTGAAAGAGAACTTTGAAATATCAATTTCGAAGGAACGAAGGGTTTTGGAAATACTCTTCCCACGTCTTTAACCCTCCTTCAAAATAATTTTGTGAATTCGTAAACAAGAAACCAAATGGATTTTAAATTCTTCAGAGCGTTCGAATAGTAGAAAGAAACTAGGAAATTATTGTATGATATTTGCATGAAAGGAATAATAATAAACTTTGACCTGGAAGATCAGCAGAGCTTCGTACTTTCTATCTACAATCAGATTAAGTTCCCTTACAATTTCGCCTTTAAAAAAGCTGTTGTTTCTGTTGGCTAAGGAAGAAAACTATATCAGGATAAATGAGAATGTCTTCCACTTAGAATAAAGTTATATATTTCCAGCGCTTAGTAATCAATTCCAAGTCTTCTACTCAGATACTCAGAATCAAGAAATCTGTTTCAGGCGCTTGTTAGTCAATTCCAAGATCTGAGGAAGACCAACCGACGACTTATAAGCGTAAATTTCTTTCTCAGTGGCAACTCTAAACTAAATAATCCCTTCCAGCCTCCGATCAGCTAACTGCCAGTTTCTTATAAGTTCCCCATTATAATCGGCACTTCTCATAAAAAAAAAGCCGCTTCAGAAAATCCCCCGAAATCGTCAATTTCCTACCGCATCGCCGGCGATTTGCGGCCTGCGGAATCGAAATAATCAGCGCTTTGTTAGCACTGCTGAAAGTTTAATCAAATGTCTGACCCAAGAGAACCTCTGCCCCCCCCCTCCCCGGTCTACCTACAACCAAATCCAGGCAGAAAGTGAATGACTTTAATCACATTAAGCGCAATTTCCTCGAGATGCGAACGTGAGCGCATTTACCAAAGCCCGAAGGACCGTTGACCTGGCGTCGCTCGAATCCTTTATTTTTTTGGGAACCACAGAAATTCAATCAAAATAATGATGATTCCTTCCCGCTGTTCTCCGCTTCAGCCAAACAAAAAACACTTAAAAAATAATTCAAATCGATGGCTGCCTGTCCCCCCCAGACGGCCGGGCAATCGAGTGTGGCATTTGGTGTGGGGAGGGGCCTGGGGGGAGGACAACAATCCTGGCGGAATTAACACCTGCGACTGCAACTGTTCGATGGCATTAGGAAGCAAATTCATTGGCACTACAAATCAATTGAGCGTCGCCGGCGGAGAGCAGCGCGCGCGGCGCTTTCATGTCGCCTCCAATGGAAGTCAAGGCGGCGGGCGGCAAGTGGCTGCTTGTCAAAATATAAATTGCAAATTTACCCACCCCCTCGCCCCCCTCCCTACTACCACGTTGGATTCGTGGGTGTGGCGAAAAAAATTTCACGCCCGCCGCCGCTAATCAAATTTATAACAACACTGAAAATTGTTGGGTTGGGTGGGTGAAAACTTATTCAATTACCCACTTTGGGTCTCATATGCATTCAAATTAAATTATGTAGCCGACGAGGAGCCGCCACGTCGGCCAATTGCATTGGCAATTACAACGGCCAAGCCGCCGAACATGAATCGCGTGCAAAAACAATTTAAAAAACAATCAGCCCGGCAAAGCACAGCGACAATCAATGGAGAGAACCTGCCCTGTCCGTCTGTCTGTCCGTCCACCGTCAGTTAACTCCCACACACACACACACAGACGCCGGGGTAGACAGAAACACCGACACGTTCGATGCGCTTTATGGCACCTGGTAAAAGTTTAAGTAAACAAACATGAGTGCCGCTTTTTGTT
>JBAMCP010001881.1:0-17052 GCA_037075105.1 Lissocephala sabroskyi
CCGGACTTAGCACCTTCAGATTACCATTTGTTTCGCTCTCTTCAAAACTCTTTGAATGGTAAAAACTTCGATTCAGAAGACTGAGCAACTGTCAGGGAAGTCAAAGAAGTGAACTTTTTGTGCTCTTTAAAAAGAAAATCTTGTCAGGATTGGGAGCTTAAGAAATCCCGCTTAAAAAATTGAAAATTCCTACGAAGAATGGTAATTTTTTAGAGGCTTAAGAATTCGTTTAGAAACCGAAGACTGAGCATCTGTCAGGGAAGTCAGAAAATAGAACTTTTCTACTCTTCAAAACTGACCAACAAACAAAAACAAAGAAGAGAATATTCTTTCAGGATTGGACTGTCTTAAAAGATTGGAAATTCCTCTGATTTTTTGGAGAGCCAAAGAATTCATTTAGAAACTGAAAAGGCCTCCAATTTGGGCCAACAAAAACCTCTTGGCGGCTCACATCAGTCGTTCCGGTGGCCCGGGCAACCAGGGCTACCGCACGATGGAACGTGACCCTGACAAGCGGTGAAGGGATTGTGGCCAGAGAAAGAAAAGCAGAAACTCCAAGCCGTCGAGCTCGACTTCTTTTTATTATACAACAAAAAAGTTGAGCCAGCGTGGGCAAAACTGAGTTTAGATTCGGGCAAGTCATCGCGTCGCTTGTGCAGCAACAAAAGATCAAGCGGATCGGAGGAACCCCAAAGAACCCAGAAATTTGTCACTTTTTTAATAAGCGCATTGGCCAAAGTGCAGGGCGATGAGAAGGGAAGAATTCCAAGTGCCGCCAATCAAAAGAAAAGCATTTCCATTCCCCTTGCCTCTTTCATTTTTCATTCCCTCCACTTCCATGGAATTTCTACCCCAGGGGAGATGATGACCGACGAAAAGCCGCTCAGTGGAGACCCCGGAATGTGTCTAATTTATGCACAGCCCCGACCTGTCGCTGGGCCATCGATTTGTTTGGCTTTTTATTGGTTGGCTTATAAATCCGTTTTGGCCTAATAGAGCCATCAACGGGGCCACCATAAAACTGAAGCTGAGCGCCCCAGGGCAGCGTCACCGGGTCACGCCCAGCTTAAATGACAGCCAAGCCCACAAAACTCCCTCCAGCCGGCGAACATCGCCGTCTAGTCAACGTGGCGACAATGACGCCGGCGACAGCCACAAGGAAGGAAGGAGCCCGGCCACTTCCGCTGTCTAGCCCGAGGATGGGTGGGTGGTGGAACATTTGGCAAAGGAACAGCGAGCAGGCAGCCAGCTGACTGACATTTGCATAAAAAAGACAAAGGAAAATCGAAAGCCGCGCGCGGCGGCGGTAAAAATTGCCAGCACTTGAGTGGAATTTTAAAATCCTCTTCCCTCCGCACAAAGAAACCTCAAAAAATAAAGGGCTGACATTGATTTCAATTTAGCCATGACTCACACCCAATCAATCCCATTCATCCACCCACGACCACCACAGCCCAAGGCAGCAATTACCCAGCTCGCCGTTGCCGTTGTCCTCATGCAAAAATTAAGCGAATTTACCAAACGATCGGACCGACTAACTAAGACGCCCGCCACCAGCAACTAGAACGACCTAAGCGACGCCGTCGTCGTCATAACAAACAAATTTTAGCAAATTAAGAGAAATTGCCTCATCCGACGGACGGCCGACGGCCGACGAGTCAGCGTAACAGATGTGGAATTTTCAGGCAGCTCGAGCAGACCGATGGAGAGCACAATGTCAGCCATTGATAAGCGGAACTAGCTATTCTCGGCGGGGGAGGGGTTTCTACTTATGACTCAGGGCTCAAAGTTCAAGATCGTTTGGCTGAGGGCAGGAAACCCG
The DNA here is from genome assembly GCA_037075105.1 of Lissocephala sabroskyi. Lineage (NCBI taxonomy): Eukaryota > Metazoa > Arthropoda > Insecta > Diptera > Drosophilidae > Lissocephala > Lissocephala sabroskyi. Next base: position 1,823 of record JBAMCP010001881.1, read on the forward strand.
AAGGCCACTCTAGCGAGGGTCATTGAGGGACTCCAAGGTGGCATCAATCAAACGGATCTTGGGGATTCCTATCTTCAGACTTTGAGGGGTTTTCGATTGATCCTCACTTCAATTGGAGGGTTTAACTCGAACTGTCTAAGTCGAAGCCCTAAGTAATAATGATCCTGGCAGGTTCTCTTCCTGAAGTCAGGCATTGATAAGTGGAAATTGCTATTCCGAGGGAGTGGTTTCTACTTATGAGCTCAAAGTTCAAGATCGTTTGGCTGAGTGGAGTTAAACCAAAGGCCACTCTAGCGAGGGTCATTGAGGGACTCCAAGGTGGCATCAATCAAATGGATCTTTGGGATTTCCTTCAGTCTTTAAACTTAGACGGATATTTGATTGTTCTTCAAACCGATCTTCGGGATTCCTATCCTCAAACTTAAATGGGTTTTAGATTTATCTTCACATCCATTGGAGGATTCTATCCAAACTGTCTGAGTCGAAACCCGAAGATATAATGATCCTGGCATGTTCTCTTCCCGAAGTCATTGATATACGAAACTAGCGAATCTCGGAGACCCCCGCGCCGCAGTGATTTCTACTTATGGCTCAGGGCTCAAAGTTCAAGATCGTTTGGCTGAGGGCAGGAAAGCCGAAGGCCAGATCCCAAGGTAGCATCAATTGAACCGATCTTCGGGATTCCCATGAGTCTTTCCAGAAATAGAAAGATTGGAGAAGGAGGATCGCAATACGATCACATGAAGTCGAAACCGATCTTTGGGATTTCCATCAAACTTAGAAGGGATTTCATTGGTTCTTAACATAAATCGGAGGATTGAAGAAGGAGGATCGCAATACGATCACATAAAGTCGAAGCTTTAAGTTTCAAATTGAAATAATCATTATAAATAATGATCCTAAATCGCGTTAAGGTCTCAAATGCATTGGGAGACCCAATTTAAGTTTCCTTAACTCAAATAAATCAAATAAGTGGGAAGTTCTCTTACTGATCTTCCCTCTAGAACGTCGATAGTCACTCCGATCTCAATTCGCCTTCACCGCTCTGTCTTTGCAGACTTCAAAGTACAATTCCCTAACTAGACGGCGAGATGAGCCCAAGGAAACATTTAATTGTCAATGCCAAATGGCCGCTGAAGTCGCTGTGGGTGATTAGGAATTCCATGGATGTCCCATCAGCTCGAATGGCGAATGCCCAGAACGGCCAACGGACGGGGGCAGGCAGGGCACGTGGACATGTCTGGTGGCAGAGTCTTGGGGGCACGACAGCTGCTTTGTGTGGCTGTTGCCAAGTGAGATGTTGACAGGAAGCGCCACTGCGCCAGACGCGACTGCTCGCCCACGGCGAGAGGAGACCCCTGACAGACAAGGACAGACGGACCGATCTGCGGTTGGCTCTGCCAGTTAGACGATGGTAAACTAATCTGAAAAGTGTGCCCAGGCAGCAGGCAGCGCAGGACAAACACAGCCTACATCCGGTGAAGACGGAACCAGAAAAAGGAAAAAAAAGCCGACTCCGTAGGAAAAAAGCAAGCCAAACAGATGATCCCCCAATGGCCCATATGCCAGAGATATCAAATTTAAATGTAAACAAACAGTAAGGAGCGTCGACGGCCACAAACTCACCTGTCGTGTTCATGTAAACAATTAACGTGGCAAAGACCGTCACAAACGAGAGCAGGCAGAGCGCAATGGGCAGTAGCTGGCGATACGGCGACGGACTGAGGCGCGGATCGAGTTTCTTGTTCTTGCAACTGCCACCGCCATCCGCAGGCTTGCCACACGACGTGCTGGTCAAATGATGGCTATGATGGTGATGCTGATGGGGCGGCTGGTGGTGATGTGGCGGCTGCTGCTGCTGCATTGGCTGGGATTGGGGCTGAGGCTGCTGCTGCTGCTGCGTCGTCTGTGGGTGGTGAAGGTGCGAATGTGGCCGCGCCCGCGACGCTGCGGCTTTGTTGGCCTTTTGGCAACAGTGCTGGTGGCTGTGCTGCAACTGCTGCGGCGCCAGACGCGTGGGCGTTGACAGCGGAGAGGAAACTGTGCTGGCCGATGGTGAGCTCAGCGCGCTGCTTAGATCGCTGATGGAGCCGCAACTGTCGCCGCCACTGCCCTCTGCCCCTCCGCCGGCCAGCTGGTGCTGCGTCTGTCCTCTGCTGTGGCTCGTCTGGCGCTTGAATCGCTGCTGCACGAAGTCAACCTCGTCCTGGCCACCCAGGGCCGGTGTCTGGGGCTGGGCCTGTTGGTTTTGCGTTGCACAGTCTTTGGTTTGGTGCCTGAACTCGACGTCGTCGAAGTTCCGGTGCTGCTGCCTGTTGTCGTCTTCCTCGAGGGAGGCATTTCGGGGGGCTGGCGGCAGCGGGTTCCTGGTGGCCCCCGCCGCCCCGCAGCTTCGGTTTGTGGTGAACTTTTTGGGAGTGGCCTTGCCCTGCCGCCGGCTGCTTAACAGATCCGTGGCAGGTCCGTCCGACGGCTGGGCCGAGTAGATCGGCTGTGACATTTTCCTAGAAGTGCGGCGGTTGCTGTTGCTCTGCTGTCCTGCTGCTGAGGTCCTGGATCCTGGCTGGCTGGTTATCGGACACTGCTACCAGCACCTGGTGGGCATTTTGCGGTCTCTCTCTCTGAAAAACGAAATGGAAAAGAAGAGAATCCAATTAGTCACCAGCGAACCCAATTTGCCAAAGTGCAATGCCCCCGAAATCGTTAGCATCATCCTGAGAGGATCCCTTCTTGCCGTCAGCTCCTCTTTGTCTGCTGAACTCATTTTGAATTCTTATGAATAGGCAAAAATTCGTTCAAAAAGAAAAAAAAAAAACCCTCGAAAAACCCCGAAGAGGGAGAGAAGAAGGAATCCAAACTCGAAACTTCGGCAGCATCTCCTCGCTGGTGGTGGCAGAAATAAGCACCACCTGTCAAAAATCGACCGACGGCCGCCGTCGTCGCCACCACCGCCAGACGGTTCGCCCAGACGACTGCGTTGCTGGGCCTTTAAGTAGTCACGGCAGATCGGGGCAGTCAGGCCGCCGTCAGGGCAAAGAATTCCAGCAACAACAACAACGTTCGGTATTTTGTGAACCAAATTAAAAAAGACACAGAAGGCAGCCCAGGAAAATGCATTGCACTGAGCCATGAGAATTATAAATGGAAAAACATTGAAGACCCGAGCGAGCGCGGCAGCAACAACGACCAAGCAGCCCCTGCTTTTTTTTTGGTTCGTCGAGTGCGCGCGCCTGCGCAACAGACGGCGGCCCAGTGAAACAGGCTGAGCCCGAGGGAGCGAGACGGCAACAACAGCCGCATGAATTGAGTTCATCAGCAGCAGGAGAGCCAGCAGCAGATGTTTTTCCAATGTTTGGACGACTTTGGATTGCTGCTGTTGATGCTGCTGCTTTTTTCTTCGAGTCTTACTTTTTGCTTTATGAACCATAACGTCTACCGACTGGGCCTGTTCTGCCCGATGCTAAGGGCAAGGCTGCTGCTGCTGCCGTTGTTGCCTGGCCGGTTGCAATGACTTATGTGGCCGGTCAGTGCTGCCTGCCATCGCCTCCGGGGCATTTGCACATTCATTAACCAGTGTACGCGTAACTTGTACCTGCCCCCGGAGAGCGCGGAGCTGGCGGCCCTTTGCCTGGGTTAGGTATATGTTTCTATATGTTTTGATTTGCTGGAATTTATTGAAACATATCCAAGAGCTGGCCGGTTGGCCCTCTCTCTCTGTCTGAAAGAGCCGTGATTAAATGCCCGCTGCTTCTTTTGACTTGCAATGCTCGGGATGCGCATTTAATGATATGTGTGTGTGCGCCAGTGTGTGTGGGATTTTAAAACGATATGGTTCTTGGAATGCGGTTAAAAGACGTCGAGCAGTTGGCCAATTTTAAATTAAAATTGGTCTGCCATTTCTCGAATTCCCAGTGCACCGCACACGGTTTTTGGAGCCTTTCAATTTCGATTGATTTTTAGATCTGCAATCGCCTTTGATGGGATTTTCCCACCAAATTCGTTGCTGGCATTGGGGGAATTTACCGCTCCACAAAAAAAACAATTCAATTTTGTACACTTTCAGTGCGGGAAACTTTTCAGATTCAACCATCGAATGGCAATCGATTGTCGGTCGGCGGGCAATCCGTTGGCCGTAATTGAATTGCATTTTCACAGTGGTTGTTCCACTCGACGTGTGGGCCTTGCTTTTGTTTGCTGCGTTTAATTGAAATTGCCGCTTTATGCGCTTTTAATTTTGTGTAATTTGATTGCCAAGTTTTTCGATTTTCATTTGACACGCTTCACGTTAGAGGAATACAATCGATAAATTGTTTATGACAGAGAGAAAGAAAGGGACTCATGAGACTTAGAAAAACACAAGGCTTTTGACCGCAAGAAAAAGACGAAGAGAAAGATGTCAAACCCAAAAAGGATCTAAAGAGAAAGATTGAGAGATCAAGGAAAGCCAACGGGTGGATAGAAGTTCAACCGAAGAAAGACATAATCGAGAAATCGAAGAGAAGCTTGAGGATAAAAGAACAAGAAAACTTCTATAGGAAAATGGCAAAATAAAATCTAAAAAAGCCTGACAGAACCGAGGAAAGGAGGAGACGTTTCATAACAACCATCAATGGAGGAGACAATGGGGAATTTAATGGAAGAGCCAGCGCAGGACGCAAAGAAACGAACGCTGCTCTGATTTCTGCAGTGACTTTGTGGCGTCTCGCGGTGATTTACTGCCTGTCGCAGTCGCATAAAATCGATCGATTTAAAACACAAAATGAGTAAGCCACAAACGAACCGAGAGTGTGTGCGTTTTCATTGATGTGCTTTTGTTGGGCTGCTTGTCTGCCAACTGTCTGCACTTTCCCGGCAACTGAAAATTTTCGCGACCAGGCGGCGCCAGGAGCGACCCGCCCAATGGAGGTCATGAAGATTTATGCAAATAGCCCAACACACACTCGCAAAAGTTGAAACAATTTGGCAGACTCGGTCCGTCGTGTGGGCATTTGCAACTTCCATGTTGTGCAACATATTTTGCGCCTGACTTCCAGGAATTTGCCAGCCCAGGCCAGCCGACTGACCAGCAGCAAAAGAGATGCACTCGCTCGGCCGGGGGGGAGGACAGGTAAAGAACATACCACAACAATGTTTTGCGGTTAATGATCGTGCGACGTTCGTACGTTGAAATGTAACAACAGCAACGGCCACAACAACAACTCCACACCATCGAGTTAGAAAGACCAAAGAAGACCCAGGGGAAGTGCAGGTGATGAATGGAGGAGGCGAGCGGAAAGCGACGCTCCGGCGGCACAAGACATTTTGATAAACATTTACAAAAGCGCTGAAGCAGAACTTCTTGTGCTCCGAAGAAGAGCAACCGCCGCCAACCAACCGCACAAAAAAGAAGCCTCACTCGGCAGGCAGTCAGCAGGTCCGTCCGTTGAATATGCTTCGCTTTAAGCCAACCATATGGTTTATTTAGGCAACAACAAGAACAATAGCCCCCCGCCAACGAGATCTCGACTTGGCTGACTGAACGGCGACGGGGATCGACTTGGCTGACAGCAAGAAGTCAGCACCGCCACCGCGGCGAAGAGTGCCAACAACAAAAGTGCCAGGGCAATAAAAATGCAATTCTGAAAACCCACAGACGGCAAATGTGGCTTTGGAATTTTTTCAGTGGTCGCTGGGCCTCGTTTTCGCCACAATTTCGAGACGAGAAATCAACCAGTTGACAGTCAGGAACCCCAAAAGATCATAGAGAATTTCAAATTACTTCTAGGGACCGAGGAATTTCTGGGCCTGCAATTCCCTGGAAATGAAATAAAATTAACCCAACCCCTTTCGGTTTGGTCGTTCTTAAAAACCCAACTAAAATAGTGGAAATAATTTTCTATTTAGCCCTTTTTCTTCCGAGTCGTCCTCCTTCCACTAATGGAAAAATTGCCAGTTCCCCCGGTTCCATATTTTTTTGTTACGTTTCTTTTTATGGCCCGAAAAGTCAGTGAGCCAAAACAGATGGAACGTCGGGGCACTCAGGAATTCGTAGCATATGCGGCTTTGAGGAGACCTCCGGTGGTCAGTGCCGTCCCTCGGTCCGGTCCCTTTATCGGGGCTTGTTAATCGACTGCAACGCCGTCGTCCGCTGCTGTCGACGTTTTAATTGCTTGGACCCAAGGCGTCGGCCAGAAAACCTCACGCGGCAGAGCCCCGAAAAGAAAATTGGTAACTATGCTGGGAATCTAGGGTAAGACTTGCAAATTGCAATGAAACGTCGCCGTCACCAGGGCCGTCGTGGTTGTCGCGGTTGCCATTTTTATGGCCCTTGCATGTTGGGAATTTATTACGGCCCAAAAAAATTAAATAAGAAAAGGGAAGAAAAGGAGGTGTCGGGAGAGTCGTCCCGTCAGTTGGCCGGGTTCCCGGGCCACAGATGGCGTGTGGCACAAAAGAGCGCGGAGTCCGCCCAGGACGACGCCTCGTGGCACTCCAGAGGCGGAGGGGGCGGCTCCCAAGGAGTGCAATTTCGGGTCTTGATTTTTGCACAAAAAAAAAAAAAGAAAACTTTATATAAATCAGACCGCTTATCTAAATGAGAAGTTGACGTGCTTGCATGACGTTGATTTTGCAGGACCCCCCGCCCATCGCTTATCCTTTTTGGCAAACAAAATGGCGCCCATCAGCGAATTTATGGCCATTAAAATGTCAAAGAAACCCAAAGAATACTGAGAGTTGGGAGGGTTTATCGTTCTGCATTCTTTTCTTTATCCAAACTTATATACCCCATTGAGTTTTCTGAAACTGCAGAGAATCCATAGAACTTTAGGCAATTGGCCAATTTGGGATTATTTTTATTTGCCAGCCAAATGGCCCCATAAAATTTCTGTCTGCAGTAATTTAATTGAAATTTCCTAGGGACCTTATCGCCCTCAGGACTGAAGCTGAAATGGGGCGGTTACGCTACGATTCTTCATTAAATTGCAAACTCAAAGCCAACGGAATCAAACCACCTGAGGTGGGCGAAGAGCGCGGCGTCGACTGATCCAGCCGAACGTTATATTAATTTCAGAACATGCGCACACCCATGGACCCCATAAAGACCACGTATGAGATTCCTCTGTGGCCCCCAGGGGCCCGCCAGGCCGACGTGACTGACTGCCACTCCGCAGTGCAACAGGGACGGCAACAGCGGGCGTAATGAGCCGCACGCACAAAATCCATAGAAAATGGAAATGGATCAAGACCAAAGACGGCCGGCAGATGCAACAGATACACAACCATGACGAGCGGAACGGCACACAACACCAGCGGCTGTGCTGGTGGTGGTGGTGGCAAGGGCGGGTCAGGCAGGTACCACAAACCGGCAGAGCAGTCGAGCAGTCGACTGATTAGAACGTTGAGAGTGCCGAGCGAGAGAGCAAAGTAAACAAACGAGACCAGGACGAGCGGGCGGGGCAGGTGGTGAGGAAAGGTAGACGCGGGCAGTTTGGTTAATCGGGCTGCTTTGTGAGGATTTACCGCTAGCAATTTATCAAAGAGCCAAGAGAGACGGCAGAGATGCTGAGGGTCAAGGTGGATAGGGCGCAGGGCGGAGCTGGTAAGTAGAAAATTAGTTGGCCAGATAATAGACAAATTGTTGCTCTTTGGGCCAGTTCCTGGCCATTTGGCCTGATAAGCGAGCCGACAGCCGGGACCCGCCCTGAGTGCATGCGGGTTCCGGGCACCGTTTAGGCGCAGGTGAAAAATGAAAATTGAGATTGGTAAGATTTCAAACACATGTTGCGAAGAAGACGGAAGAAAGATTGAAAAGAAGTGCCTACAAATCTCAAGTGGTTGAAGTTTTTTCCTTTGTGTTTGGCTGGACGGATTGGAGGCAGCTACTTTGTTGGGTTCACGTTTCCTCGGGGCCGATTTAACTGCCGTGACAGGCGATTTCCTTGGCCCAAGATAACAACAACAGCTGCCCTGCCCAGGACCTGCCGCCATTTTGTAAGGCGCCCAGAAGCGCGCCGCCTAAATGCCAATAACTGTCAGTCAAAAGGCGGCCGAAGCGCCCGGCAGTCCGAGCCAGTCAATAAATCGAAATATAAACTCGATTTACGAAATTGAAATTGAAACGGGGTTAAAAACACATTGCACCTGCAGTGCCCGCAAAAGCGCGTCAAGGGTTGGCAAAGGATTAAATCTTTACATTCGGGGTGCCCTCGATCGATTTGCCTGGCCGCTTAAAAGGTTTGTGACCTCTTTGGATTTTGTGGAATTGCGTGGCTTGAAATTTGGCAATAAAAGAGCTTTGGATTGTCGGTCGACCCGCCGACTGGTGGGAAAAACTCCCAGGCCGCAAAACTAAAGCGATTACAAAAGCCAAAATTTGAAGACGCCAAGTTTTGGCTTGGGAAATCCGCCGCGAGTCGCACGTGCGTCGCCAGCAAGTGTAATTAGCGTGCCCCGAAAAGGGTTTCCTAGTTTAGGGATGCGGTTGCCTGGTACGCCATTAAGCGCATTCAACCCGAACGAGAAACTCCTCCGCGCTGCGGTCTGGGCGGCTGATTACCCCAAAAAATCGTGTGGAAGGTTAGCCAAGCGAAGCGTTGATGAGGACGGCGCATGTGCAACGGAATGTTGCACGGTCCCCGCTGACAATCTGGCTAACAAATTACAACACGCCCGACTTGGGCCCTTTCAGGTGCGATCGCTGCCTCCCCTCGCTTATCTGGAGCGCAACGCGCCTCCGCCTGACAGCAGAATGGAGGAGCGGAGACCGCCTGGTCGGTTGGGCTTAATTGATTTGACTGTACTAACGGCGGTTTCATCAGTCAGTCGGCCATTTAAATGTCTGGCCAGTTGACGGGTTGGCATTTTTCTTTCATGGTTTTTTGTTGGTTTTCTTTTTTTTTCGTTGTGTCACTGCCATTGCCATTGTTGTTGCTGTTGCAGTTCTACACTCGAAATTGTCCGTCATTTTAGCTTTGGTTTTCATGGCCTCCCACCAACAACCACCGCCACCACCACCAGCACCGCCGCTGCCCCCTAAGAATTTGAACCGAAAACCAAGAAAAGAAAAGAATACAAAGTTGTTAAAGTTTTACCACAAACACACACACACTCGCACACACACATACACTTTCAGTTCGGGGCAAGGGAACTGAGAAAAGTTTTATGTTGCTTTTGATGGCTGCGCCCCGCCTCTCCCGCCTCTGCCCAGAGATGGTGGCGGCGATGGCGTCGATGGCAACTCAACTGGCGGATCAACCGACCTTACGTGCGGTTCTGGTCGCTCTCGTTCCGTAACCAAAAACACACACACGCACACCACACACAGGCAGGCGAGGGCTGGCTGCTAATTGAGTTTTGAGTAGAAAACTCAAAGAAAATATTTCAATTTGAAGTTTATATGGAAATATCTTAAGAATCTTGTTCATGTGATCAATAAATTAATTTCTAAATAGAGAAGAGTCTTTTGGCAACTGAAGAAACAGCCCTCGCTGGGTACACTCGGTACACCTTTTCCTCGACTGCGACGCGGCGCTCAGGTTTGTTTTGGTTGCCCGCCACAACTTTGTTGTGGGCCATTTCTGGGTTTGTGTGTGTGTGAGGGGGGCAGATGGTTGTGGTCTAGAAAACTTTGGGTAACCACAAAATAAAGTTTATGTTTCAAAGTTGTCGCCGCTGGGACGACTGTGGTTTTCTTCAGATTCTTTTTGGTCAACGCCCGAGACCTGAAATTCTTCTTGGCAATTCGCCGAAGTTTGCTCATAATTATGGGAATTATTTTGTACACAATCGATTACGGGAACCCGAGCAATCTCCGCAGGGCTCTGAAGTAGCCCGGCAATCAATTAATTAAGCAATCAATCGCAATCAGTCACTCAACCCGCCCGGCAATGAATCAATTCCCTGATACCAAAGTTCTCAATGAACCGGTGATTTTTTTTCGCTAATCAGCAACCACGCCCTGCCCATCGATCTGCCCGCTCGGCCCTTGGATTATCAAAGAACTCGACGCCGCTATTGACAAAGCCCGTGAGTGTGTCCGCCGGGATGATTAATCCTCTGGAATGCGGTCGCCTATTTTATCAGTGGATATTACGAAATTCCTCGAATCTAATCAGTTCGAGGTCTTCAAGAAACTTTCCATTGGCCCTCGACGGATTTGTAGGGATCGATCATTTAGATTTCCCGCACTTTATAAAGGAAGAGGAGAAGAGAGCGCTGGGGAGTCGGCGCGGCCCCCGCTAAGTGAATCATTCAACAAATTACAAATTAGTACGCCAGTTATAAATAGCAAAGCAAAAATAAAGAACGAAAAGGGAAACCAAAGAACTCAAATACATAAACTGGGTAAACATGTTGGATGTGTCCATCAATGGGGTCTGTAAATATTGGACTGGCTCACTCACAACGAGTGCACCACCCACAGTCACTCACTCATGGAGCCGGCCGGCCGGTTGGTCGATGGAATCGATACGATCATCGCCAGGTTAGTCACCCACCTGCCCCGCCGCTCCCCTGCCTCACAAGAGTGACAAATTCAGGTGAACAAATCATTCCATTTATGATCCCCGCCAGGAGCTTTACTTCTTATGGAATTTTCTTAGCGCAATTCTTCGAATTTGTCATGCTGGCCGGCGAATATTTCACCATCCTAGTGGGGGGAATCGTGAATCAGACAAAATGAGCTAATTGTGGGATTTTAGGAATTGTAAACAATGCCAAAAATTATAAGACTGCATTATGGATACTAAGGAACCAAGGAGATTGAAGATTTTACATTTTTCTGAACAAAATATGAGACTTCAAAGGCTTTAAAAGAAGTCTTGGGTTGAAATTGAAGCTAAGAATCTAAGAATATATATTTCCTAATTCTCTATAAGTTCACGCAGGCGAATGATAGTTTCAGAGGATATAAGATTCTTTAACCTATTTGAAAAACTTCATAATTAAGAGCTTCGGACCTTTAAGAACTCTAAAACAGATTGGTGACTTGGTGGAATAACAAAGACTGTGTAAGATCTACAGATATTGACAGCTTTAACGGATATATGATTTTTTTCATAATCTGGACCTTCGGAATTTTAAGAACTCTAAAATAAATTGATGCCTTAGTGAGATTAAAAAGAAAGTGAAAAATCTACAGATATTGACAGCTTCAAAGGTATAAGATCTTTTTCATAATTTAGATCTTCAAAATTCTACAGACTTTAAGACTGATTGGTGCCTAAGTGAGACTACAAAGAAAGATATTGACTGATTTAAAGAATATACCATTCCTTTCCATAATTTAGAGCTTCGTAACTTCAAGAACTTTAAAACAGTTTGGTCTCTTGTTGAGATTACAAAGATTCTGCAAGATCTACAGATATAGACTGCTCTGAACTTTAGGATCCCAAGTTCTGTAGCTTAAAGCAAAGCAAACCCCTTTGACCTTTGGGTCATGTGATCTTGATCTTTACCTTTCATAGAAAGATTCGGATAAAAAAAACAAACCACAAATCAGGGAGGCTAAAGTTCTTGAAGATGCTTCGGAAATGAATAATTTGTCGATTAACGTAAGCAAAAGAAGGCGAAAGGAAACAAATGTGCCATCGATGTTGCATTAAAATCTCAATTAATTGGCCAATTTAAAGGAAATTTATAGCCACCCACAATCAGCGAGAGAGTTCTTCTAATGAAATACGACGAAAAGTTCACCATAAATTTCCTGGAAATGTTTACACACCACCAAAAACTCGTGGGTTGATCCACCCAAAGGAACCCTGAAGTGAGGCAAGTGAGCAACTCAATGAATGCAAGTCCACCTGGCAAATCCGCTGCTCAATGACTCAGGTGAAAAATTCGACGGGGTTTACCTACTTTCCGATCCGGACCAGTCAGACGGTCCAACTGTCCGTCCGCCGGTCTAATTGACAACTGTGCCAAACAAGTCGGTAAGTAGCCAGTCAGCCTAACCAAATGACGTAAGATCCGCAGCCGAGGCGCCGCCGGGCAGTTCGCTTGATTTATGGACGGCAGGGCGAATTATTGGCATTCGCTTGGAATTACAATTCAAGTTTATGGCACCCACAAGCGGGCGGCTCCATTCATAAGTCGGATCGATTGATCGATGGCGGGGCGAGGGCAAAGTTCCGGTTTACAAAACGGCACTTGGCGTGGCCAAGCGGCTTTGGCAATGCCAAATCGCTTAGGTGGCCGACCTTCAGCCCTGCCGAGGGCCTCATGGCTTTCCCGGGGATCGTTGCACGTGCAGTGAACCAGCGAAAAAAAAAACACAGAAAAGAACAACAAAGTTGCCGCCACCAGGGACGCCGCCCCTCCCGCCGCCGTTGGTTTATTTTTGGTCTTCGATTTTGGATTTTCGGATTTTTTGTATATTTTTTTATTCTTTATTGTCTGTGGTTGTGGGCGTGCGTGAAAGGAAATAATTACTGTATTTTTTTGGGGTGGTGTTGTTGCCCAGCTGTGCGTTCATTTCAAACAATTTTGAAATTGTTTGCTAGCAATTTTTTTTATTTTTTTTTATTAGCCCAACTTCGATTCTCACCCGGGGAAATAAAAATTAAATTTATTAGGCCTTAACAAACGGACTGACGGACAGGAAATGCGCCACACAATCGACGCCTTCGCTGGGTTTCGGGATCTTAATGAACTTTCAGCGTGATAATCGCGCCCCAAAATGTTGCAAGCGCGCGAGTCAATTGAGTTTTATTTTTATTATCAAAAGGCGCTAAATACCTGGAAAAACCAACGGCAATCGCTTAGTTGGGAAAGTGCCAGTCACATGCTCGGCAATTTTCTCCCCCCACCCCCTCGAATAGACGCTATTTTAAACGATCATTTCCGCCCCAACAATGAGAACGAGTGAGTGACAAGCCGCCGGTCTGATTTTGTTGTTTTCATGATTAGAGAGCAGAAATTTGCACTTTTAATCAAACTTAATGGGATAATTGCGGTTTTCTTTCAATTGAGGAAATCTAACGGTCCAATTCTAATGCCCCCAGGAAGACGGGACAAAGCTGGCAATTTTGCCCTAAGAAGAAAGCAAATCCGCCCACGCTGATAAGCCCGGATTTCTACTTCGCTGGCAGATCTTAATCATCCCCAGCGGCATCTTCTCATATGTCACCCCCGGCAGGTGCGAGCGAGCGAGTCAGCAAGCAGACGGCTCTTCTGTCTCTTTCGCTGCATTGCGGCGGTTGTTGTTGTTCTTCTGCACTTCCTACTTGGGAATTCAAAAGAAAATTGTGGAAAAGCAAGTGTGACATTTGAGACCAGCAAACCAACCGAGCGACACAGCAACAAAGAGCAAGCGAGAGAAAAGAGCGAAAGAGACGGGCAAGAACTTCAAGCAGCTGCCAGTGGAAAACTCTTTTAAGAATTTTTATATAGATCTTTATTTATTGAAGGTCTTTGTACTTGTAATATCGACCCGGCCCCTCATAAAATCCCTGCAGCTGCTCTTCCTGGCGACGGCCTGTCGTTGGCTGCCGATTCCCTGAACTTTTGACCTCAATTCGGCTCTTGCCAAAAAAAACTGCAATCAAGGGTTAAGCAAGGATTCCCCCCAGGCAATGAACTCTTGACCTGTGGCCTGATTTCATAGAAAGAAAGAATTTCTCATTCCGTCTAATTCTCAATGATTTCTCAAATTCCTAGATTCTCTAATCTCAGACTTTCATATGGAAGTTCCTTCATCTTCTTCCTGCAATTTCTGCACTTGCTTTTCTACGTTTCTTTATTCTTTCCCCAAGCTTTTGTTCCCTACTCCTGATTCCCTTTTTCTTGTATCCTTGGGTTTATTAATTTCCCTAAGTTTTCTCCTCCCTAACAACGCCCTTGAGGACTTTCAATCAAACTGAAATTATTTTCGCTGATTTCTCAAATTCCCAGATTCTCTAATCTCAGACTTTCCTATCGAGGTTCCTTCAAATTCCCCCAATTCTTTATACTTCCCCCAAGCCTAAGGTTTCTCCTCCCTAACAGCGTCCTTGTGGACTTTCAATCAAACTGAAATTATGACAAATTGCCCGAATTGAGAGATTCCCGACTGCTTTCCCTGCTTCGCATTGATTGCGAGTTTTCCAGCAATTTTTCATAATTTTCCAGCTTGTTTTCTTGCGGAAACTGCGGGTGGCTAATTTCGCATACATGCAGATCAGCGGGTGTGTGTGTTTCTGTGTGTGTGACCGTATTTTTCCCTGCCATTTCGGGGCCCACCTACGGCGCCTTTTTCACAATTTCTTTTCTTTTTTGTCTGGAAAACAGAATTTTCCTCTACCTGCCCGTTCAATGAAAATGTACGTGAGTGAGTGATCTGAGGGCGTGGGAATTACAAGTCATCAGGTTTTCTAGGTTCCCTAACGGTCCGTGGAAACGGCCAGGACGTGTGAAAAACAGGAAATCCTTGCCGCACCCAACTTCCTGGTAATTAGACCAACTCCGTGCCCCCAAAAAAGAGTATTCAACTTACCTTTCCAGTGAAATCGGCTCTCTATGACAAAAGAGTATCCAATTCGAGTTGAGGGAAAATCAAGGCGCTTGGGTTGCCAGCGCTGCAGCTCCAGGGCGGCTTATTTATTTATATTTCTGCGCGTTTTTTTGTGGTTAGTCAAAGATTCCAAATTCACGTTGACGAGTTAAACAAAAAAAAAAGACAACAACAACAAACCCGAGCGAATTGGACCGTCACTAATACACGCAAACACGGCGGACGCACACACACTGAGACGCAGGGGAGACTCTCGAGTTGTTGCTGCTGCTGGTGGCGATGTTATGGTTGTTGTTGTTGTTATTGTTGCGTGTATTTTCTTAAGACTTTTTCTTTTTGTTGCTGTTGTTGGTTTTTTGGAACTTTTATTTGCTTTATAGCCGCCGTGTAGCCGCCGCACCGCAGCCGCAATTATTTATTAAATGCTCGGCTCCCACACACACGGGCGTTCGCGTTCGCGTTCACACACACACACATATAAATTGAGACATGCACACACGAGAAATATTCATTCAAAACGTACGGTACGTATAAATATCGCTTTCTCTTTCACACCCATGGCGTTTGTGCGGTTTGATTGTCTGACGTTTATTTCTTCTTCTTTCTCTCTCTCGCGTATATGTGTGCCTTTGAAGTTGTAGTTGTGTTTGGCGGCGGCGGCTGCTGCTGCTGCCCCGTTAAGAAATTTTCAAGCAACAACAAAAAAATAATAAAATTATTCTAATAATACATAGAAGAACGATCACCAGAGACACACCAAATT
>JBAMCP010001882.1:0-17045 GCA_037075105.1 Lissocephala sabroskyi
GGGAGTGGGGTGGGTGTGTTGTTGGTGTGGGGTGTTTGGGTTTTTGTGGTGTTGGTTGTTTTGGTTGTTGTTTTTGTTTTTTGTTTTGTTGGGGGGGTTTTTTTTCTCCCCCTCCCCGCATTGATTTGCCCTTGTTTAGGTTATTTGGACTCTGCGCAACTGCAAGGAGCACTCGACGAATGGAGGCAGCTTTCGAAAGTCCTGGCGAGAGCTTTCAAGCTGCCCAGCATCGCAGGAAAGTCAGCTGGCGCTGCCGCTATCAGCCCAGCGAAGGTCCTCAAACATCTGCGCTGGAAAAGGGTATAAAACTAAACTCCTTTGGTTAACACAAACAACAAGGACTAAACAAGGAATCTAAAGCAAAACAGGCCAAAGGAATCAAGAGATCACAGCGCTCCTTGAGGACCTTTAAAGTTGCTGTTTGTTGGTGGAAAAGAGTATCTATCCTTCGGGTTTTATCAAAGGACTTTAAAAGCACCTTTCTGTACATCCAAGTTGACTTTAGGTGGCCCTCATATTGACAATTTCCTTATAAGCGCGTAGTTAATAATCTCGATAGCAATATGAGTGTTGGCCGTTGGAGAGACGACGGCAGGAGTTCCTTGAAACCGAAAAGTGTTTATGGAAAGTTAAGGAATCTAAAAATGTGGAGCTTGGCGAAATTGTAAACGAACCGAAACGAATCCCGTTAACGCGGGTAATAAATTAATAAAACCCCCCCGGAGGATTCGGGTGGATGGAGGCGGGCGTTTGTCGACGAAATCAATTGAGAGCTGTGTCGTGTGTCCTTTGTCCTTTGTGGGCATTGTTGTTGGCCAAGCTTTAATCTGTTAACGGCTGCCAACGGCTGGCAACTGTGTGTGCTCATTGTTATCAGTCTTTGGGCGCATTTTCGCCAGAGCTGACGGACCGACCGGACCGGACCGACAGGCGGTGTCCTGCCACTAAAATAAGGAAAATCAATTCATTGTTATACATAATTTCGCACATATGCTGCCCATGAAAATCAAAAGGAGCGACTTCCCTTCGGCCAGCCACACACACTTAATTATGTAGGAGGTGTGCGCTATTTTCCCTCGACCTCGATGTGTGCGTGAGCGTGTGTGTGTGTGTGTGGGTGAGTGTGTGTGTGTGGCCGGTTTTCAATTTGGCGCGAAACGAAAACAACGACAAGAACCAAAAACACAAACCAATAAAAATTTCAAGGAATTCAACGCGGGACCATTTTTATGGTGAGTCCTTAAGTTTTATCCTGTTTGGCCCAAAGGCTCCTACAAGTGGTTGCGGAGTTACGAACTTTCGGCTTGCTCGTGTTTATTTTTCCCGAAGTTTCCACCGCAAACAATGACTGTCAATTTACCAGGAGGACACCGAAAAAAATCAAAAACCAAACAACAAAACATTCAAATTTTGAAAACTCCCCTCCCGCCGCCAACTCCTTCAACTCCTCGTCCTTCTCCTAAGCGTGGTGGGTGGTCACTTGCTGGTGGCCCCGCTGGCGCATGGCCTCCAAGCGGAGCTGGTCCATTTCGTACTGCTGTTCATTGGCATGATGTTGTCGCAGCCGCGTTGCCAGCCACCAGCCGCCAACATTCGCCATGAGCTTTTAAGGATTTCAAAAGGATTAAAAGGTTTTTCAAGGGGCACCTCAAGTTACCTGGACAAAAATCAGGAAATAGAGTATAAAATCCACAAAGTTCTCTTCGATGGCCACCATGTCGGCTTTGGACTTCTTGATGCGATCGGCCAGGGTTAAGTTGCCGTCAAGGACTCGAGGAATCGACTTGGCATCCAGGGTCATTCTGTAGTACAAAGTGCCGCAGTCCAGGATGGTGAATATGCACAAGCCCGAGGCATACTAAACCGAGGAAACTTAAAAGATCCTTAATCCCAAAAACCCCCCACCCCAATTCTACTCACAATCACGACGCCATAAACCGAATCGTAGAAGAGCACAACGAACCCGTAGAAGGACCAAATCGCCAAGGACAAGCCGAAGAGAGTGCAGCACAGAAAATACATGCCGTACTTTGTGTCGTGATAGTAAAGCATTTGGGTGGCATTGGTGGAGAACTTAAACATTCCATCGACCTGTAAACAAGGTCCTTAAAATTCGTATTTCCCCCAAAGAAAATTAAGTTTCCTAATTTACCGCCATTATGAGCGTGAGGACCACGCAGATCAGCTTGAGTTTGTGGGTGGAGACGCACCAGCACATAATGAAAAATTCGTTAATCCAAAAACAACACAAACTTGGGTAACCAGAAGGACTTTTTTCTTTCTGTTGTTGACAAACTAAACGTTGATTTTCGTTCGATCGACCGAATTGCCAGACAGGTCTAGAGAATTTGACACTGATCGACAGAAAGCCTTGAACCCGTTGACATTAAACTGATCGATGGGGTCCTTTGGGTTCTGAAATTATCAAAGGAGTTTTGGAACAGGACACAGTAGTCCACAAGTGGCAGGATGGGGTCAGAGGTTCTTTTTAGATATTTTTAACTGATCTTGAGGATTTTCTCTCTTAACGAAGTCTTTCTGATTGAGAAGAGACAAGGGAATGTGGGTAGGGATCTTAAAGGAAGTATAGGAAGCTTCAAGGATCATTAAGACCTTGTTTTAGCGGTGACATCAGAACCGAAAGAGAGTATAGGGAATTAGGGATCATAAAGATCTTTTTATATTTGCTAAATCAGAATAGAGAGAAAATATAGAGAGTTAGGAAACATAACCATCTATTTCTTACCTGTGACATCAGAAGAGAAATAAATTATAGGGAATCACGGATCGTAAAGACCTTTTTTTAACGGTGACATTAAAGCAGAAAGAAACTAAAGGATATCAAAGCTCAAAATGATCTCTTTAAGAAGTGAAATCAGAACAGAAAGGAAGAATAAGGAATCAAGAATCATAGCGACTTTCTGTTACGGTAAAATCTGGACAGATAGAGAGTTGAGGACTATAACGGCCTAAATTTACCACCGACATTAGATCAGATGATTATAAAGACTAATTCTTAATGGTAATATCAGATCAGCGGGTTCAACGGAACCTCCGAAAAGTCTCTAATCATCAGAAACTCCTCACAACTTACAAATGATGATGTTTTCCTCAGAAGGCTCCTTGTAGACATGTTTCCCTGACCTTTTCTTTGACCTTAAGGTTCTCCAATCTATAGATCAAATCTCGCTTGGCTTCTTAAGTTAAGGAAACACTTTCCTTAAGTTCTTTCCTAAGATTTCTAACAATAATCCTGATATCATTTCTATTTCTTCTTTGTTGCAGCATTGAAAGCATAAGGAATTTTATAGAACCAAATCCGGGTTTCAATCGGTGTAAATAGCAAAATCAAAACAATAATAAAGATGTCTGTGGATCTGTCCGTGCAGCAGGAGGTCCAAGTATCCGTGATAACGACAGCGCCAGCGGCCCAAAATGGCGGCGAAATGGACGCTCTCCTTTTAGGACGCATTGGGGTGAGTAGGACGAGAATCACTTGCCTGCCACGAGAAATCCTTAAACGCTTGTCGCTTCCTTGCGGCCGCCACTTGCTCACCACACGTACTCCCGCCTAACGGGATCACCTAGGATCATCTAGGACTCACACTTTCTCATGCACAGCTCTTTGCACTTAGAGAATTTCTATGCTTGCTTTCACACACAAACACACAGAAGTAGTCGAGTGGCTGAAGGACTTTAGACTGGGGTCCTTAGTTGTGTGTTTGTTTGCTTCAGTAGTCTAAGCATCCTCACCTTCGGTTGTTCTTAAGATCAGCAGGGTTGGGTTAGGGGAGGAAAAAAGTTCTCTTCTTATTGAGTTCCTCCAAGAAATACCAACTGGCCTGATCCTGAAGTGGGCTGGAAATATCTTTTATTTAAATCGAAAGGTCTTAAATTCAAGGGTTTCGTAGTTTTATATTCTTTTCTTCTTCCTTTTTGAGTCCCACCAAAAAATACCCGCTGCTCTGATCCTAAACAAATTCATCTTCCCAAATCAAAGAAGAACCCAAAGATTCTCTTTAAAGTTCAGGAAGTTGAAGGAACTTAAAGTTGGCTTTTTGAAAACCAATTTGTTGGTGGAGTTTTTCTCTTTTTGGGTTATCCAAACAATTTCAAGCTATCCAACTGTCCCGCTCCCGGTAGAAGCGAGAGTTCTTCTTACTTCAATCTCTATAAAGAGGATTTCAGGAACCTAACCAAGTGTTTTTAATTATAATCAATGATTTCTAGGTTCTAATATCGGAGTAAAGGTCTAAAACTGAATGAAAGCTTATTTCTTTCAATTTTCCCGTTTTATTTCAATTTCGATAACAATGTTTCTTTGGTTAATCGATTGAAGAGAACTGCCATAACGGTAGGAAAGTAAAAGAACTAATATAAAGCCGGAAAGATTAAAGACAAATAAGAGAACAAGATTAAAACTTAACTAAACTATAATTTTTTTTCTATATAAACAAAAAACAACGGCCTTGATTTTCCCCCTAAAGATCCCCACGATATCGTTTGTTTTCTTGGTTTAACGGGCGCGGACTTTGGAGTCCCTTTTCATGCCATCCCCGTAAAAGGCTTCCAGGTTCGCTGAGGACTCGTATTTGCCCAGACGACCCGGCTTGGGTTTGGCCTGATCCTTGGCCAAGAGCATCTCGGTGAGGGCGTGCAGGTATTTCATCTCCTTGTCCTGGATGGGCGGCAGGGGCTCCAGCTTCTTTTTGGGATGGGGATAATAGGTTTTCTTGGAGGAGAACTTGAAAGCCTCCACATTGAATTTCGGGGTGGGCGGTTCCCGGGCCGGGAAACGGGACGGCAAATGTATGTAGGAGGCCTGATCCGGGGCATCCTGGATCTCCTCGTACTCCCGCCAGGGATACTTTTTCTTCGAGTAGTCCTTCCTGTTTACGTTTTTTACGTTGCTGGGCTCCCTGAGCGGCTCCTCGGTGTCGTCAAAGTCATCGAAGTCCTCGAACTCCAGGGTCATGCCAGGCAGCAGGCGGCCCGCCAATTTGCCCTGGGGCTGGGCCAGCCGATCCAGGCGGTCGTCGATCGTGACCCAGTCGAAGTTTTGGAACTGGGAGGCCGGGGAAGGCTTGGCCGGCGGCTCCTTGCCCTCCTCACACTTCGGCTCGAACTCGGCGCTCAGCTCGGCCAGGTCCTCGCCGAGGGCCTCATAATGGTGATGCAAGGACTGCAGGAGATTCCCAATGCGCTCGAGAAACAGTTCGGAAGTGTCCTCTTCGTTGTCCTCATAATCATCAGCCGTGTCCTCGTCGTCGTCATCATCCTCGTCCTCCAGGCATTTCTCGTCGGTGAGCTTCGTGTTCCGCGTCATAAAGCAGCGCTCGTGGTGAGGATCAAGCTCCAGGGCCTGGTCACCCCCATTGGTGTCTACATGGATTTCCAGGCCAGTGCGAGGACCCAAATTATCAAAGGTCGGGCTGGAGGGAGACTCCGGATTGAAATCAAATTCCTTGGGTTTCTCCAAATTGTTAAGAGCTAACTGGGAAATCAGTAGCGCCAGGAAGAAAAAGATTTTTTCTCTTACAGTCATTTTGGTGTTTTTTTTTGTTGTGGTTTTTTTTATGTTTTTTTTGTAGAACTGTAAATCAAAGCCTGTGGGATGCCCAGCATGCTCGATTTTTGCACGAACTATTTTAGCCGTTAAGTGATTAGCAAAGTCTCTAATACCGTTATTTGTATATCTTTTTTTCGTGCTCATTTAAACATCCCAACCGCCAACCTGCAACAATTGCACTTTCCCCAAAAAAACCCCAAAAAAATAGAAGTCGGTAAGTACCAGAAAATCCTTCAAAGCAGCCGCGATCCAAATGCATTCCACACACCATCCACACACACAGAAGCAGCAGATCAATTTGTGTAGCGGTCGCTGGGAATTTGTGGACTTTGTTTACCTTTTAGAGAAATGAAGTGTTGGCGGATTTTGTCCTGCGCACTTTCGCCCCCAACACAGTCGGCAATTTTGTTTTGCTCGCCAAATTCAAGCAGGTCCACGTGATGCCCGCCGATGGCAACCGAAGCATCACAAAAGCTCCTTTCACCCGAGTATATACGCTGGATGCCACAAAAGCTTCGCTGGCCAAGCAAACACTCGGACAGAAGGACCCACGCCAGAGCCTGCCAGCGAGCTGTGCGTGGCCTATCGCGGGGTCCAGGCTCTGCGCCATCATCTTCCATAGTTGGGCCAGCAGCGGGCTGCAGTCAGCGTGGAAAAGGCAAGCGGGTCGGTGCTGCCGAGTTGCGCTCTCTTTCTTAGGCCTGTGCCGACGCGTCCTGTCCGCAAAATCCTACACTCGGATGAGCAAAGATTCTCCCCAGCCCCCACTCGAAATTAGTTGAATAGCCAAGACAACAAAAAAACTCGAAACGTCGCGTTAAAAAATTTAAATAAATTTTTATGCCACGCCCGTGCCTGTTGCGTTGTTCGCCGTGTCCTGTGTCTCTTAATTTAAGGAAGAAAAAAGTATAAACCCCGTCGCCCGCCCCCCGCAGTTGTGTGTTAAATTTAAATTAAAGCGAAAGAAAAATCCTCGAATTGTAAATAAAGGAAAACACTGGCTGCCCGGAATGCTGGCGGTGGCGAGGACTCTGGCGCTTTAGTTGGTTGATTTGATAAAGAGCTTTAAATCAGAGCAAAAGTCCTTTGTACATATGTATGTACATAATGCAAGGATCTAAACTTAAGCTAGAAAACAGCGAGTGCGAGCCGCGAAAAGTCAATAAAGCGAGACCGTCTGCCCATTTGCCCGCCGCCGCATCTCCGCATCTGTCCTTTGGTTAATGTATTCATATATGCATAGAAATTGCTGTCGCCTGGCGAGCGAGCGAAGTTATTAAAATTCCATCAATCATATAAATTTGCATAAAAGGAACTTTTATTATTCTCTGGCGGCGGCGTCGTCGTCTCCTTTTAAAAACGCATTACGATAGTTTGGGGGGGAATTCTTCATTTTTCTCTTTTCTGTCAGCTAATCAAATGCCGACGGGCCCATCGTCATGGCCATTAACCGAAGTGACTAAGACATTTTCCCTAGCCGCTTTTCATATTTAAATGGTTTTTTCTTCTGCTTGGCCCGCAGACAGGCCAGCATCTTCGGTTGGCTCGTGTCCTTAAATCATAAAAATTGTGTAATTTATTTTTTTTCTGGTGCCTCAAACAGCCAAATTTTGATTGATTAAAAAACAATGCCAGCTCCGAAAAACATTTAAAAAAAGGAATAAAATAATTAAGTGAAAAAAAACGGGTTGATTTTTTGTATAAATCCTTTTTCGAAATCCAGCGGACAGACGATCAGTAGCCATAGAATGAATGCTGCACAAAGCGGTGGCCACACAGGAGGCTCCATGGCCAAGAAGGGCTCCCAAATGGAGGTAAATAAACAAATGTCCTTAAAATTAAGCCGATCAAGCAACTGATCTCTGGGCACATTAAAAAAATATATTTTTTCTGAAAGTAAAATCAATTGTCCGCCTTTTGTGAAGTGTTTTTTTTTTGTTTTCTCGAGAAGCTTAAAGCTTTCGGGGGAGGGAACAGCTGACAGCTGATGGCGAGCCGTAACGAAGGACCCTCGAGAGCACAAAATTCCCCCAAGATGTGGTCTCTTTTATTCTCTAATTAAAATACGAAACGCCCGCCTCGTCCTGCCGTCGCCGCCGCCCCTTGTGCTAAATTTACGCCTCGAATTTCAGTGGACCAAAATATAAATAACTTTAATGCGGGCCAAATTGCCAACGACGCGTCGTTCGTGTTCACGACGCAGACGCAGGTTTCATTTTCCCTGTCTGCCTTGGAAATTCGTCCTTTCAGCACGCATTCCATCGAGGAGTTGGTCGTCTACAGAAGGGAATTTACGCAAGGAAACTATGATTGTTGGGGGGGAGTAATTGAATTTTTTTTTAAAGAAATTTGAAATTGATTCCTTTCTTGTAGTTATTGGAAAATTTTGTGTAAATCGGTTAACTTTAAAGCATTTAAAGTGCTTGAGGAAATTTCAGCCCCAAATTGCCAACATTTCCACTTGCCCTAAAAAGTAGGCAACATTTTTTTGTCTTTTGCTGGTTGAATTCTTTTGGTTCGTTGGACTTTGCGGATTTGGGCAGATCAAGGCGGGCGGATATTTTGGGCTTTCTTTAGAAACAGTCCTGATTCTTATAAGCAGGAGATCTAGAGATGAAATTAGTTTTTACTGGAAGTGAATTTTTAGGGGCGTTCATAACAGACAAGCGAATTCTCTGAGTGTCTAAGAAATCTTAGCAAGAACTTTTGTCTTGGAATTTAGGAACCTTTAAGTTAAAATATCAAGGCTATATTAACAGTCTGAAAAGCTATATATTTATATCGGAACACGAGGAATTGGAGTATGGTAAGGTTAAAAGTTACTCGCTGCTTTTTGTGAATAAGAAACTGAAGAACCCTTTGCATCAAATTCAGCCATTCTTAATTTACCCTTATAACCCCAGAGATTACAAAATGTACCTCCCATTTGGTGGTTCTTAAAGTTAAGATTGGGAAGATGAAGGTTTTGATTTCTTGTCCGACGCCAAGCCCTTTTCCGTCTGCCGTTTCAGTCTATCATAAGCGTTCGAAGATTGATCCTCGTCGGTAGGAAAATGGAGACAACTCTGGCCTGGCGTATTTAGAGAATGCTCGGGAGAACTTAAAGCTAGAAGAAGAAGAAATGAAAGAAACTAGAGAAAACTAGAGAATTAAACCTCCTTAAATTGACTGCTTTGAGTGCTCAAAAGAGGAGGGAGAGAAAAGGAAAGAAGTCCGCCATTTTGGGTAAAAATCAAAAGAGATTAAGGGTAAAAAGAGCCGTAGATTCCTGGATTCTTTAAGGCTTTTAGAGAAATTTACCGGATTACGTGGGCTTCGTTCGGTGGTTTATCCGACTCATAAGTTCGCCATAATCTCAGCAAAGTTTTTTACCCCTTACCCTTTACCCTAATCCACACACTCGTAGGCCGCACACTAGACAATCTAGAGCCACCTAGAGAGACACACAGAAGGGCAGAGATCCAGGGGCACACAGAAACCACTCCCGACCATTGAAATTTTTGGTATTTAACTAAAAACTAAAGGATTTCTTTTTGCTTCACAGGAATTGGTGGCCATCTCGCCGGAACGGAGAAATTGGCGTGGAATTTTTATAGCCCTTTTGGTTATTGCCGCGGTCTTCAGTCTCATTATTTTCTCCATATTTCTACTATCACCAGGTGAGTGGGGTGAAAGGTCAACTAAAAAAGGATTTACGAAACCTTAACGACTCTTTCAGAGGATGAGGGACTGCGCATACGAGGACGTCGCATGTTGCCCAGCGATATCCTTAATCAGAACCTTCAGTTCAGGCCCTTCAATGGCAGCTGGATAGGCGGTAATTATTTTACCCTCTCCCCTACCCTCTGGGGTACCAAATAAAGTCCTTTGTTTTCTTCTCTCCTCAAGACCACGAGCTGGTCTACCGCGACCCGACTGGCGGGCTGTCCATCTTGAATTTCGTCAACCAAAGCACGCGAATCCTGATGAGCAATTCGACCTTTGTAAGTTTTCCGCTGGATCCTGCCATATCCTCTTTAACAGTCAATGTTTGCTCTCCCCACAGCGACAACTCAATGCCGATGCCTTCGTGGTGGCCCCCGATATGAAGTATGTGCTGCTCCTCTCGGACCGCAGCGCTGAGGGCGCCCGTCATCATGTCTACGAAGTGCAAACGGCCAACACTTTTCCCCTCGGCCCCACGGAGAATATGGTGGAGGCCCCTCATCTGCAGTACGTGGCCTGGGCGCCTATCAATTCGCCGCCACCTCCACTAGCCGAGGCTGCTCCCCCGGTCTTCCCCAGCGGCCTGCAGGCTCCGCTGTCGATGGCCAGTCCCACGGCCGGCAAGCCCACGCCCGCCTCGGCCAGCAAGAACGGCAGCCGGGGGAGCTACTCCCTCAACCAGGCCATTGCCTTTGTCTACCAGAACGACATCTACTACAAGCCGAAGATCCAGAGCGAGCTGGTCTGCCGCATCACCAAGAGCGGGGAGGCGGGGGTGGTGTACAACGGGATTCCCGACTGGACCTACGAGAATGTCCCTGAGCTGGAGAGCAAAGGCGGCAGCCTGGCCTTCTCGGCGGATGGGCTGTTCCTGGCCTTTCTCTCCTTCAACGACAGTCAAGTTAACAAATACAAGTGAGTGGGAAAAATCTCTTATCCTTTCGGTTTATGTTAGATGTTTTTGTAGATTCACTTGGATGGGCGAGGACATCAAGTACCCGGCGATTCTGACCCAACGCTATCCCAAGACAGGGGGCATCAATCCCTTGGTCACAGTTTATGTGGTGAACCTGATGGCCATTAAATATATTTTCCCCACGCCCATCAAACTGCCGGAGAGCCTGGCCGGCGACAACTACGTGGGCGGGCTGGCCTGGGCCTCGCCCATTGACCTGTCCGTCACCGTGACGAACCGGGCCCAAACCAAGGCCACCACTGTGCTCTGCCGGGCCCCCCACTTCCATTGCCAGGTGGTCCACACCGAGGTGACAATCAACGACGGCTGGGTGCTGCCCGGCGAGCGGCCTGTCTTCTCGGCCCGCATCAGCGCCCAGCTGCGGCTGGCGGCCGCCAAGCAGCAAATCCTGGACAGCCCAGCGGGCGCCTTCAATCTCAGCGAGAGCCACCCGAACATAACCAACGGCTGGACCACCTATGAGATTTCCAATGGCGGTTACTTGCTGAAAAGGCTGCCTGTGCGAGACGGCGAGCATGGCCATTATCGCCATGTGGTGTTCATTTCTTCCTTGGACCGCCGGCCGGTGCCTTTGACCATGGGCAGATTTGAGGTCACCGAGATTGTGGGCTGGGATGAGGGCCATGAGATGGTTTACTTTATGGCTGCGCCTGAGAAGCGTCCGGCCGAGCGGCACCTCTACAAGATCAGCCTTAAATTAAACGTTACCGACCAGAACCGCACCTACATCACCGCCACCCAGCCCACCTGCCTCACCTGCGACAACACCGAGGCCACCTACCGGCTGCTCTGGCCGCTGGAGGCCAACTCTACCCTCTGGCGGCCGGGCAGCCGCCTGGAAGACGTTCTCCCCGAGCTGGAGCCCGACGACTGCGTCTATCACATACCCAACAATTGTCTCTACAATCGGGTGCACTTCAGCCGGGACTACTCGTATTATGTCCTGGAGTGTTTAGGGCCCGAGGCGCCCAGCGTTTATCTGGTGGAAACGGCCACCAACAATAAAATCTACGTTTTGAATGCCGGGGACAATTTGCGCCACAAACTGGAGCAGCTGGCAGTGCCACAGATGCGCACGTTTAGCGTGGAAATCCGCCATGGATTCCATGCCCAAGTGCGGCTCTATTTGCCGCCGGGCATGCGCGAGGACGACGACGTGGCCTTTCCCTTGATCCTGCATGTGTAAGTCGAGGGTAGGGAGTTTAGTTTTCTGTCGACTCATTTGGTTCTTCTAGGGATGCTGCTCCGGGCTCCCAGCTGGTCACGGAGAGGTATAATGTGGACTGGAATTGGTATCTCTGCAGCCAGCGCAGCTTTATTGTGGCCCAGATCGATGGCCGGGGCAGCGGCTACCAAGGAGAACTCCTGCGCACTCAGGTCCATGGCAAGCTGGGCTCAGTCGAAGTCGAAGACCAACTGGGCGTCCTCACGTAAGGACCGCAGTTTCATACCCCCAGCCCGGCCTAATTTCTTACCCTTTTTAGGTACTTGAGAGACAATTTGAAGTTCATTGACCCCTTGCGCATTTGCGCCTTCGGCTGGGGCTATGGCGGCTATGCAGTGTCCATGATGCTGGTGGATGACTCCCAGCAAGTGCTCCAGTGCGCCGTGTCCATCAATCCCATAGTGTCCTTTGAATATCATTGTAAGTTCGACCCAGTTAATGAGAAATCCTTGTTAACTTTTTTCCTCCTTAGATTCGTTCTTCACGGAACGGTATATACCGCTGAAGGGCGACTACCTGCGCGCCCTTCAGGAGGCGGACTTGTCCATGAAGGCGGGCAACATCAAGGGCCGGCACCTGATGTTGATGCACAGCACCGCCGACACTTTGGTACATCAGGAGCACACGCTCAAGTTGGTGCGGGCCTTGGTGGACCAGCAGGTTAATTTCCGTCATCAGGTGGGTGTTTTTTCCACTCCGAATATCCGACAGTTTAAGGACTATTTTATTTTGGCCAGGTTTATCCGGATGAGGATCATAAAATAGGCAGATCCTTGAGCCATGTCTATAAGACCATGGAGTGGTTTTTCGATGAGTGCTTCGGGCCTGTCGATGACAACGAATGGGACCCCACGAGTTTGTTTTTGTTCAAACAATAATTAAGACCCCCCTACGATCCTTATGAGCCGCATGAGGATCCGCCGTTGGTCAGCCAGCTAATTGATTTTAACAACGAGCCCGAAAAGCCTCCACAAACAAATTCATCGTCATCGGATTCATCAGCGTCGGCTTCAGCGTCGGCCTCGTTATCGTTATCGTCATCGTCGCCGATAGCAGTCTCTTTGTATAACCGCCTAAGACAATTGCAAGAGAGTTTAGATGCTTTAGATAAATTGTCCTTAATGACCAACAGCTTTAGTAAAATGTCCTCGAAACTTTGTAATTATAGCAACCGACGGCAACTTCAGAAATCCACTTTCGTCCCTGCCAAACGGAAAGTCATTTTGCATTAAGCGACAACTCTACCCCCACCCCACACTCCCAGTAGCTGATACTTAATAGAGAAAGAGATGGAGAGTAAATCTGCTATACATATATATATAAAATATATACATTATGTATATTGTATATTTGTGTTATAAAACAAAAAAGATTGGAGACATTAACTTGTTGTTAAATTGCCTGTAAAATGGTTTTTTGTCACATTGATTTAATGATAATGTTAACAAACAAATTTTTTAGGATTACATTTCTATAAAAGAGCAGAGCGTTTTATAGATAACGAAAAAAAAACCAACAAAAAAAAACACAAAGCAAATGCAAGGTGATTCATTTATGTGACTGATTATGAAATACATATATAAAAAAAAAATAATACATATTATTCCATAAAGTTAAAAGGCCAAACCAAAAAAACGTATAACATTTTTGTATGTCCTTTGGTTTTTGCGTAAATCAAATCGATTATAAGACTCGCCGCCCGCTTACTCTACTAATTTCCTCAATCAGATTCGATTCCTTGAACTTCAGTTCCCCCATTTGCTGTCGGATCTAAGAATATTTTTACCTTGTAAGCTTCGCAAAACGAATAGGCACGAGTAGGTTTTATCTTGTATAATAGAAATAATGGATGTGTAAGTTAGCAGACACCGAAGGATCGATCTCTGTAGTGATTAATTTTCTCTAGTTCGTTTGATTTTGTTTAATTTTTTTAAGAGAAAGAAATATGTAATTGGCTAGATTTGTGTGTGGTGCCGTCGAATTTATAGAATTATATTTAGTTTTAAATTATTTAAATACGAGTTTAGAGTTTTTGAATGTTTGGTGTGTGTCATTTTTTTTAATACACCGGAAATTAGTTTTTTCGTGCATTTTTTGATCGAAAATAAACAAGAAACGAACAAAAAACCAAATTGTAATCAATTTAAAAACTTCAATCGTCTTCTTTTCCTCCAACACAACAACTAAATCTCTGACTAATTCCAACTATTGTAATACCCTTTCCCCATTTCAACTTGCTCATCAGTCCAACGCAACGCGAACTTTGCACAAAGAAATCTCTTTTTTTAATCTTTAATTTAGCTCCCTCCACGGGGCTTCTTTAATCCTTGAGCCCTCTGGAGGGGGTCCTGTACTAATCTAAACTATTAGCGCTATGTGGTTTCCCAAATTACTAGAAATGTGTACAAAATAAAAAACGGTTTTTAATTGCAAGCAAACTGGTCATTCATTTTTTCCCCCTCCCCCAAGATTTATCCTTAAATTTGTTTATTTTTTTATTTATAATCTTAATTTTTAAAGCATTTCCAGCATCTGAAATCAGAAGAACCCTTAATTTGGTGATTTTAGTGGAAAAAACAAGACCGAAATTGTTGACACACCGAAATTTGCCAAATTCCCGGAAAAGTCAAGGAAAAAAATCCACCAGGAATAAAAAACCCATCCAGCGATGAATATTCCCAACTAATAAAGAATATGAATATATATAAAATAAATATAATTCATTAAAGAAATTTTTAAAACCTGAAAAGAAGTTAAAAATGCAATCAGAAAGTTTAAATCCAAAATTACTTAAAAATTTAATTTCTTTTATTTATTAAATTTTTTTTTTCAACATTTTCCAGAAAAGTTTTAAGCTCCCTATAATTAAAATAAAAACATACATTAATATATTTTAATTTAAAATTAATTTAATATTTAAATAAACATTTAAACACTTTAAAAGTTTTTTTTTTTTTAATTTAATTATTTCAACCGAATTATTCGCAAGTCTTCCGAATCTGAGAAGTTTCCTCAGTGATTGGACGATGTATGTCCGTACATCACGATGTACGTGAATAGTATATGGAAGCTTCGGTGTGTCAGCGTCCCAATTGAATTTATTTTTATAGTTTTTATGTCCGTAGATTAGAAAGTAAAGCAAATCAATTAACAATGCAAAAAAACAATGCAACTTTAAACAAAAAGTAAAAACCGAGAAAAAAAGAAAAACAAAAACAATTAACTAATTTCCATACCTAAGTACAAATATAAACGAAACCCAGTGGAATTAACCCAATTGTCTTGTTAATCTAATGCTAATTGTGGTCTAATTAAAAAAATTCTACAACCGTTGTAAGTTTTAAATAATAAATGTAAACGAACCAAGCAATCGCGGATCTATTTCTATTCGAATGAAGAAAAGTCCCCAAAATAGAAATATTATGGAATATTTTTCTCCCAAAAAGAAGTAACCATAAATTAAATATTATGGAATATTTATCTCCCGATAAGAATTCCTCATTATGGAAATATCACGAATCATTTTTCTCCTCATTCTTGAAATATTATGAATTAATTTTCTTCCAAAAAGAAGTCCCTAATATGGAAATGTTATTAAACACTTGTCTCCCAAAAAAAGTCCTCAAAATGAAAATATTACGAATCAGTTGTCTCCCAAAAAGAAGTCCCTATAATGGAAATATTATGGAACATTTATCTCCCGACCAGAAGTCCTCATAATTGGAAATATTAAGAATTATTTTTCACCTCACCACCGCCCACTTTTCTGCCTGCTTAACTGGAAGCTCTTGCAATGTTTTCTATTGTCCAACTGTCTATCTGTCTATCCGTCTGACTCTCAGTCTTCCCTTCTGTCTTTCTGTCTGCCTTTCCGTCTGTCCATCTATCTTAACGCCGATCTATCAGTCTATCTCCTCAAGTGTCCTTTTTGTCTATCCGTCTCTCCATCTGCTCAACTTTCTGCCCAACTCTCTGCCCGTCAGTCTGTCTATCTCTCTATCTGTCTGTATGATCTATCTGTCTATCGGTTCATCTATCTTTTTGTCTGTCCAAGTGTCTGTCTTTTTATGTGTCTTGTCTGTCTAACAATCTCGCCGCCTTTCATTATTCTGCGAATCTATCGGCACATCTGTCTGTCTATCTATCTGTCTGATCTGCCTATCTGTCCAACTATCTATCAGTCTGTCAGTCCGTTTGCCTATCTATCTATTCATCTGTCTGTCTGTCTGTCTGTCTGTCTGTCTATCTATTCATCTGTCTGTAAATCTCTCCGTCTATCGATTTGTTTAATTATTTACCTGTCTCTCTATCAGTCTGCCATTCTGTCTGCCTGTTTATCCGTTTGTCTATCGGTCCATCTGTCTATCTTTCTGTCTATCTATATGTCCATCTGTCTATCTGTTAGTCCTCCTACATATCTGTCCATCTGTCTGTCTGTCTGTCTTTCTAACTTCCTTCAACCAAAATATTCCCAGAGCTCCCAACATTTGGGATATATAGTAAATTCCTTAAAACTTCTGACAGATCCAGTTTATAAAGACGACATGCCCCCTCCCCCCTCCACCTCCTACTCACGAATCTGCTTAAATATATCCAGCGTTTATTTGTTTGGAGAAAAAAGATCTTTCGCTTTCGATTCATCTATTTTCGTCCATAATTAGACGAGCGAGCAAATTTGGTGATGGGGCTGCAAATTCTAATAATGGATCGCTGGCGCATATGAAAGTGGAAGGGGGACGTCCCACACAACAGACTGTGGGTGGGTGGGGAGAATTTGCTAGCGCCAAAGAAGGGAATTTCAGGTCTGATTTCAGATCGCAGCCGTTTTGGTACCGCCAGCCAAAAGGTTCTATTACTAGAAAAATAGAAATTCCTCAAGAAATAAATAACGAGATATTTAGGGCAGCGATTGCTGGTTCTTTGTTTTAAAGAGGATCTATTCGAAGTTTCCTGATAGTTGGGGGCGAGGGAAAGAACCGATAAATCTGCATATGTTTGGGGAAATTCTACGGATCGTATTTCCTACAAATGGTTTGGCATTATTTTTCCAAGCTGTGTAATCTAAGGAGCTGATAGACCAAAACAGCGTTGGGGGAATCTGATAATCCAGCTGTTTTGGATTCGAAGTATTACGAAGTTACTTCGGGGGCCATAAAAGTCGGACTTGGAGCCGCCACAGTCCCAGTAGCAAAGACAAAGCCGCCAATTGCGGACCGTCGAAGTGCCAATTGTCGATACCAAAAAGCCCGCAAAAATGTTTTACAAACAGGAACTGCTCGTGGTCCTTGTAAGCTGCACGAGCCTGGCCCTGGCCTACCTGCCCGATGTCAACATTTTCACCAACTACCGCACGGAAGTCTACAACGGTAAGTAAGCCGGCCAATCGAGCAGAAAGCCGCGTCGATAACTGCAATTCGATAATTCAAGGGATACCATCGGAAATCGACACGACGCCATTCATACGGATCGGCGATAACTATTACTACATCGAGCCGATGAACAAAGTGAACTGGTTCCAGGCGGCCGGCGCCTGCCGCATGATGAACGCCCACTTGGCCTCGATCGAGGAC
>JBAMCP010001883.1:0-17041 GCA_037075105.1 Lissocephala sabroskyi
TCGTCAGCCTATTAAATCTTCAATTTATTAGGAAACCCCGGTGAGCCCTAGATAAATGTCACTCAACTGCCGCCACCTGCTGCCGCCATCGTCGTCTTGACTGTCTTATTAAAAAGCCATCATGCCTTTTCCCTAGCAAACGAGCCGGGAATGGCCGCTGATTTGGCCCAAGTTGCCCGGGGCCCTAATCTGGCCCATTATTAATGAAACTGA
The DNA here is from genome assembly GCA_037075105.1 of Lissocephala sabroskyi. Taxonomy (NCBI): domain Eukaryota; kingdom Metazoa; phylum Arthropoda; class Insecta; order Diptera; family Drosophilidae; genus Lissocephala; species Lissocephala sabroskyi. Next base: position 214 of record JBAMCP010001883.1, read on the forward strand.
AATTATTGAATTCCTGCCCCTTTCCCGATAAGATATCAACTTTAGCAACTCGCTAAGCATATGCGCTTTGTCATAATTATAACTGCTGCCCCCGACGCACGATAGGAAAGAGGAGGAGGGAGTTTCCCTCTGAAGTGGTCGGCGGCGTCCCTCCCAAGCCTGCATAATGAAGTCGCCAGCGTGGAGAGCGCGCTGCCTACGCACGTCGGCCACTTCAGTGGAAAGCCCAATGGGGCATCTAAAACCGTTTGGAGTTATCTGCTCTGAACTCGTTCTCGTTTCTGGACGCTTTGTTCTTCGAAATCGAAACAATATTAATATGCATACAAATTCTTAGCCCCCTCCAAAAACTGCTCATCTGTTTGTCCGCCTCTTTATTCGTCCATTTCGGGCGTATTATTTTGATGGGTGTTATTTTTGGTGAAGAAGAAGACCTTCGAGTGCCTAATGCACATTCTCCGCTTTCGAGTTTTTATGAATCTTTCAAAAGCGCATTTTTTAATTTTTTTCTCGAACTTTTGTTTTTATGCATTTTTAACGGATTGTTCTGGCATACTGATCTTTTTACAGCTGCCCGCCGTCACGATGCTGGACGGGGTAAAGGGGCTCCTAATGAAGAAAGTGTTATGCGATGGTAAATTTCGTAATCTTCTATTGGTTTTTCCCTTTTGTCTTGGGAGAAAGTGAAATCTGTTTCCCCTTTCCGAGGCTGAATTCGATCAAAGAATATTTTGTGTGCTTAATTTTAAATGACAGTAGCACGGGAATTCGCATTAACATTAAATTGAGAATCCCTCGATCGCGGTATTAACCAGCGATCATTTCAAAAGATATGGTTAGTTCCATTTTCCAAATCAGAGAGAAAACAGAGGCGATAGATTATTTTATCTATTCTGTCGGAAATTCATCAGACAGGAACAAAAAGGAAATACTCGTAATATTGGATAGCGTCTACCGAATTTTGGTTATGGAATTTGTGGCACTACAGCAGGTACAGGATATACCAAATTTGGGAATGCTTGACTGGGAGTGCATTACATGTTTTTTGCTGCCTTGGTATTTTGGATTTGAGAAATTTCAATATTTTAAGCGATTTTTGTGTTTGTTGATGTAAATCGCTTAGAGGGGAGAAGAACTTAATGAATGCCATAGTCGTTTTCCACTTGAACGGGCTCGTTCATGATTTAGATCACCGCTTCAATAATAACAGATCGTAAATAATTTCGATGCCAATTTCAAAGCCGACGGGCAGTGGATAGGGGTCGGTGGGGTAGCCTATGAGAGACCTTGTCATAAATTTCAATCGACCTAAAATATCGCAATCTCGAAAACTGTTGAGTGCAACAACAGGAACAGATCCACTTGAGTTGTGCAAAAAAACGGGGGAAGAGTGGGAAACCTCGGCAGCTCTGCGGGGGCGATGCTGACCAAAAGGAAACTTCTCCGCCAATGCACGTCATTTGTGTGCGCTCCCATTTATTTATCCATGAAATACCAGAAACCAAAACTATTATACAGCAACCGCATCGCTGGGGTTGAAGAAGCATGAAGCATTCTCAGGCGTGTGGACGCCCAGATTCCAATCCCCACAAAATTGAGGCCGTCTAAGGGCGGGGCGGGCGCGGAAGTGGGGGCTAAGCAGTACATTGATAAGTTCAAATGAACGCACATTTTTCTTAATGAAATTTTCGTCGTCGGCAGCGCTGCTGTTTCGGCTGTGCATTATTGTCTTGGCCGCGTTGCTGTTTGTTTGTTTTTCCCTCTGTGCTCCACCATTCGATGTGCAATGCGATGAGATTTGCCCCCCTTTCACACACACCCACCCCGGCGATGAAGGGGAGGTATCTTCATTTGAAACGGGTCCGCTCTGCGAAGAACACGCATCACATAATTCAATTAAAAGTCCCAGGAAACCAACAAGCATGACGGCAAACGGGGTGTGGGTGTCAAAGTTTAGCGCGAAAACTGCTGGCTTCAAATGGATAATCGGTCCAGTCCGGAGCCCTTTATTGACTCTCATTTAAGATTTTTCTTTTTTTCATTTACTCTTCCACATTCAATTGAAACAAATTACATTCTAAAGAGACCAAAAAGCCATCCATTGGGCTATCCCGCTAGTTGGATATTTGACCGGGGAGGCAAACGAGACCAGTCTTATTGAGGCTTCTTCAACGATTGCCTATATGAAGCCAAGTTCAAATTAGGCCTTGAGAACGCCAAGTGTATGTAGGACAGACACTGACCAAGCGCCAAGCGCTCTGTTTAGGGATACACTTTTTATATAGCAGGCAGGTAATCCAGAGACAGCCCCAGACTGAGAGTGCTTTGGAGAGGCATTGAAAGCGAACATCATTTTACCCTTTTGTATTTTGGTGGCAGCGTGTCGAGGTTTCTTATTCTTTTTTCTGGTAGACGATGGTGGGCTCTGATCACACCTTTTTATTCCTCTCTTGCTGAATAAAATAGAATAGAGAGACTAACAAGCCGCGTGGTCGGTCGCACAGCCTCAACAACAATGACAACAAATGAAGTCCCATACATAATCATAATACATAATAATGAGCACAATATAATAAATGGTGAGTGGCCCCATCGACTAGAAGTTGTAGGAGTTGCCGGGCACCCTCCCCTCGGGTCAGGAATTGGTTAGTGGATTTTTCAAGTGCTGCTGCCTCCCTGTTGTTCATGCAGTCCCGAGATGATTGTATTCATATTCTAATAGGCCACTTAAGATGCAGAACACACGCACTTGCGCCCCACACTCCACACACTCGTACAAGGGGGAAGCTGCGGCAATAGCGACGTAGACGACTCCCGCGCAAAAGCAACATAGCTCTGCACGTTCCGCGGATTGGAGGTGGCCCAAATGTTACCCTACTCAGTGCCCAGTAAGTAGCTTTGCTCATTAAGATAAAAAAATATGAAGTCGGTGGGACAGGGCTGAGAGAAATTAAACGTATTGACTTTTAATTACCCTCGGATGAGGTCAAACATTTTCAGGGGTGTGGTGTCTGGAGCGGGCCGTCTGCTTTGTCTTAGCCATTAGATTACAAAATTTAATGATAAAGCTAGGAGTCAAAAATCATATCTCCCTCTTTCCAGTAATCTCAGAAATAGATCATTTTGTGAATAAGTTTCGAATTAAAATAAATTTCCAAGATTGGCGAGGTGGACGAGAAATTAGTTCGAAGAACGACTCTACATTGGGAAAATGTTAAAGAAATTTACGATTCTAATAAAACTGCAAGCGGCAAACTCTTTTAATATCTCATTCGATATGATTAATGATTCCTTTCTTTCTACATACTTTATGGATAACCAGTTGTCCTGGGAAACCAAAAGCAATTCACTTTATTAGGTAAAAGTGAGGAGACATCAATGCCAATTCTCATTTTAATTTCCCTTAAGATGGAATGTCCCTGGTGGGGGGTTTTCACGTGACTCATATTGATAGACAATGACGATAGCTATCGGAAAATTTCTGTCCCGGGCAATTCACGTGTCAGTTGGTCCGTCAGTCAACCAAATCGTAAGATTGCCTGCCTTTCCACCAGCCAGCCCGATTTCCAAACACAAAGTCAATTCAATTAAAAGCTCGTGTTTCAATTCAATTGGCCCGGCTCGCAGGCTTGCTCGCACAAGGAGCCCCAGGGATTGAGTGGGGGCGTTGCGAGCGGCGGACAATGCAAAATGTTCATAATACTGAGAGGTAAATGCAGAATAAGCGACGGTAAATTGCTGATTTTGCGCAATAATAAACACACGCCATGCGCCGAGAAAATCGCCTCGGCTGCAACTGAAAAATGCAGAATTTTCCACGGCTGCCATACTTAAGAATTAAATGTCGCAGATGTCCACAAAAGTGTGTGTGTGTTGGGAACACGTTGCTCAAACACGTTTTGTGAAACGAACGCACAAATAGAAAGTAACTATCGATGACGCCAATGCAACACAGAACGACGCAAAATGTGTTTCTCTTAAGACATTTAAACCAAGCAAAGGATATTAAAAAGAAGAGTTCATTCTCCTTTTATGGTAAGTCTTGGGTTTATACAATTAATAACAAAAAGAATGATATGGGGGTTCGAGATTATTTAACTATAAACTGTGTTTTCACATATTTGCAAAACCAGCTTTTCTCTATTTTAAGAGAATTTTTGGGCAATAAGTTGGAAGCTGGGACTTTTGAATAACATAGAACTAACGTAACTATTACGTCAGATTTGGGATAATCTTGACTAAGACTTGACTCAAAATTGTTATCGAAGGATCAATTTCTAACGGTTCGTAAAGTTCTACAACAAATCTCGGGAAGATTTGAACAACCTTCAAGTCTTTTTAAACCGCTTCAGATATCCACAAAAAACATAGAATAATTAAATTGCCCCGTTTATTGAACGTGAAACTGGCCAAATCTCATAAAGATTATCACCAGTGGAACGTCTGGCAACACCCCACAATTTAAGCACACAAACAAAGTCAGTGATGCTGCATTCCTTGAAAACAAGCAGAGAAAGTAATCATAATGGAAAGCAACAGCCTAGGCACCGGTGACGCGTCGCAGCGGTGGGAACAAAGGGGCCAAATGTGCAGTGTGCACACTGCCGGGTGGATCAGCTACTCCAAGGGCCCTCCAATTGCAGCCGCCACAGATCGCAGACACAACAACAGACGCATCAGGGAGAAAATAAAGAATGCAAACTGAGCGCATATGTCTAAGCTTATATATAAACTATATATATAGAAATATCAGAATTGCAGCAGCTCAGGCAGGAGACAGCGCAGTTCTAGGCCCTATAAGGGGGCGAGGGGAGAAGGGACAGGAGAAGAGAAACTGCCACATTGGAACTCTCAGCGTCGTCATCGTTTCCCTGCGGCTTTTGGCGCTCGGCGGTGGCAGTGACCGACACCGACCCGCAGTTTGCAGCCCGCTGAGATTTCAACTGAAGTTCAATGTGCGCTACACTCTCTCACAGACGCACACATTCATGGATATTTTCATTTTGTGGATAAAGCAAGCTAGTTTGTTTGTTCCGCATAGATTCCTCTACGTTGCTTTTGGCCTGGGAGTCTTGTCCCACCCCCTCCTTGTTTATATGGGACGCTGAAAGCGGGGAGTCGAACTTTTAAATGGAGCCAAGTTGGTACAGGTTTGTTTTTTTCTCCAGTATGTTTCCTTTGATTCCTATATTTAATTTTTTTAGCCCCCCTGATTTTGATGAAATGTTTGTTTAGTCTGTTTATCATATTCCACCACTACCACCCTCGCCCCTATTTTCCTTGCGCATTCTATTTCTCTATACGTTTGTTATTAAAAGGCGACACTTGAAAGGTGGATTTCAAGTCAGATCAGTTGGATCAAGTCCAAAAACGCTCTTTAAAGAATATTTCTAGAATCAAAATTTGAAAAAATGCCAGTGCTATGATTTCAGGCTTTAACATATGACCTCTGAAGCGATTTTATAAACTTCGTATCACAAACTAAATGAGTAAATCTGGACAAGTATGTGAAATACATTAAGTTACGCTCGAACCGGTGGAGAACTTTTCAAAACAGATTGGCAGCTGTGAAAAATATGTTCGCAGAGCAATTTGGCAAAAGCAAGTAAATAAATTTAAAATTCAAAAAAATCTTTGAAATCCAGATTGTAAAAATCAAAGAGGAGAAACATTTCTAAATAGTATTGCACATATACCTTGAAAATCTGTGATACAGACTCATTGCATGAATGCCACTCAACAGCAATCGCAATTCGCAATTCGTAATCAGCTGAATTTTATTACAAATTTTCTAAAATTTTATCAGGTGCTCTCTGAGGCTTTAAGTAAAACCTGTAACAATTTACGTGGTTTTAAACAATTAACTGCCACAAGAATGAGCAGTCTGGTTACCACCGGCGGCTGCAAGAACGAAATTCTGACAGTTGTGTAGGATAAAATAATCCAGGCCGACAAACAAGATTCACAAAAGGACAATGAAAGTTTGGAGACGATGCAGCTTGCAGATACGACTGCTAGCCAGGCTCACTGACACCAGGCAATGGTGTTGACGGCTTGACGGTTCGCTGCCTCAATGCTCCGTTCGATAACCTAGGCGGCTAGGAACTCAATTAATTAACATGCAAAAACTTCACGCCTGGGAGCTTAGCCGTTAATAGATGGACAGTTCGATGATGAACGAACGGACAGGGAGTCAAACAGACAGTTGGACAGATCGCAGACGGGCAGTTGGTGCGATGGAGGGCGGAGTTTTTACGTTTGTTATAATTTCTTATTGGATGAGTGAGTTCCGTTTTCGATTTGCGTGATTTTTGGACATTTAAGTATCTACCACTTCGAGTTTCACGTTGAGAAAATCGGTGGGGATCGAAGTAACGCCGACTACTTATAATACATTTTATTCACTTACCGAAAAATACAATTTTTATTTATTATACCCTGTACCTGAATGCACAGGAGTATAATTGAAAATACCTCCAGCATGCTCAGAATAATGAGATAAATCGATATAACGATCTAGCTTCGATCAGTGTATGCATTTTTATGCATGACGGATGAGTGATGGGCCCGTCGTAGTTCGGTTACAAATTTAAGTTACTTATAAAGAAAATACTGGATTGAATATTATAATTCAAAGGGTACCCGGTATATCACAGTTGGGCAAGCTCGCCAGATGTTTCCTAATTTGATTATTAGTCAGTACACATGATCGGTCTGATCAGGCGGCTTACCTATTCCCCGTAATAGCACATTAAACATACGCCACGAAACCGACCATTTCCCCCACTAACTTAATATGTTTTGGGTGGTCCGCACTAAATTTTCTTTAAATTATACAAATTTTACTTCATAGGTAAAGTGTTTTTCACCTTGTCCCAGAAGGTGCAAGGGCTTAATAGTTTTGTGCGAAAGAGAGAAAAAAACGTAATAGACCCCCCAAAAAAATGGATAGCATAAAAATAAAAATATATTTATCCGTATTTCTGTTTCTTTGATCATTAAGGTCTCACGGACTATAGGAAGTAGAATAACCAAGGTCCAAGGATTATCTAAACCCGGCCGCCCTAGTTGGGTTTAGATTTTATTCGTTTTAAAATAAAATGGTTGAATTAGTATTTGTTTAATTAAAACACAAAGGCACAGGGTATATTACGGTCTGGCGAGCTCGGCTGTTAACTTCCTTACTTGTTTGATTTGGTGCCACCGACATTGTCAATATGGAAGAAACAATACAGACAAATAGACACGTGGCTGGCATACGAGGAGATTTATCAGATGTGGTGTGAGTTTTCACCAGCAAAAGCCAGCAACAACTGCCAAGTTCAAATTTATATTTTGATCACTTGGCAGACGTTCAGGCTGTTGTAGATGCCGATAGAAAATTTACATAATGACCCAAACGTGTGGGAGAGTTTCCTCGGAAGAGAAAATAAACAACAACAGCCGCAGCAAAAGTAACTATGCAACACTTATTCGTACATATTGAAAATATGTGGGAATTAATGAGCATGGAAAAATATTTTTCGGATATTTAAAAAATTCAGGAGTCTTTATAATTACTGAATCGAAAATAGTTCCCTTGCATTGTGAACCCTCCACATTTGAAGATCCAATGCTGTTGTGATCAATGTTGTACTATTTTTCTATAGGTAGGTACAATTGATTCCTGTTATTACCTTGTTTCAATTCTTTATTTATTTCTCTTTTCTTCTCTTCCTTGTTGAAAAATCTATGAATACTTTCCACCGAAGCATAAATATTTCTATCTTATCAAAAGCCGTCGCACACTTGTAAGAAATTCAAATGCGATCGACTGATGGAGGCAATAAGAAAAATTATGGGCACCTAGGACTTGACAACTCTGTTGTTGATGCCTTCACCTTTGTTGTGGTTGTTGCAGCAAATGATGGGATGATGTGTGTGTGGCTGCCTGACACCTCAACGCTAAGAGTCGATCCGGTCAGGCGCGCTTCACAGCCAACAATCGAGACCTTTTTGCTTTTGATACCTTCGACCACCGTGAAGGGTACAATTGGCCTCGGACTCAGCCGCGCCGAGTAGCTGTGCGGGCAATAAGGATTGACTTGATCAGAATCGCCGTGTGGGGCACACGCGGGCGCATTATTTAAGTGCCGCTGGGCTCGTAAGAGGAGATAATTAATTCTATGAACCCTTCAATATGTGAGAAATAAAAACCTCCAACTCCAAGTGCCTTGGAGCAATAGATAATAATAATAAAAAAACAAGTAGGGTCCATCTTGCCCGACTCTGATATACCCTATACGTTTGGCACTTCATTTTGAGCTGCCATTGCCCAAAAGGACAAAAAACTTTTTGTTCACTAAATCGATTTCTCCACTGTAAGCATATTTGAGTAAATTTTGGGGTCTGCGACATCTTCTCTAAAACAAAACCATTTTATTCTTGTATTTTAAGTGAGGCTATAAAAGTAATGAGAGCATCAGATGGGCCACATAAGAGAATCTAAAAGATTGAGCGGAAAACCTTTTTGAAATCAAATACCATGAGTGACCGACAAAAAGGGATAACTCAAGCCAAGGGGCAACAAGTTGTGGGTGTTCGTTTTGAAGAGATTCAAAAATGGTTAGAGCTTGTAAAAGTCTGTTTTTATTAAGTTACAGAAGAGTTAAAAAGAAAAAGGTTTGGTAACAGCCAGACAGACGGCCCGACAAACAAATAGTGTATGTTCATTCTCAGCCGTAATATAAATATAGAGGACACATTGAAACGTTAGCAAAGCGTTATCATCATTGTCATCGGTAAGCTTAGAAGAATTATAAACCAATTAATTGAAGGGAGAGAGATGAGATTTTATCATACTACTTCATAACTCTTGAAATTTAAGGCTTGTTGTTTCTATAAGAGCAATCAATCAACTAACTTGGTAGAATTTGTTGAACGATGTGTCTCGTCATACTGACCATTTTGGTTTTATTTAGAGAGGCCTACGATGATTCCTTCTCTATGTTGCATACATCTGCTCTATACCAAGGATCTGCCAGCAGATAACGTTGGTTGCTCTAGCGCTTATCTCTACCAAATTTGGTTACTCTAGCTATTATAGTGTTTATTGGAACAGACAGACAAACACGGCTAGATCCTCTTTTCGAGTCGTTCTAACACGACTCCTTGTCCATTTCCCACAAAAGGCAGCTTCGTTTACATGCATATGGTAAAAACCGTAAGGTAAACAAACTGAGGGAAGCCGGATCAGCACAATTGCCAATAATAAAATTTATGAGACCTCTTCCTGGGCTCGAAAATGGAGAGGGTGGGTCTGATATGATATGTGCACGGCTCAATAAACCAAAGGGATCCGCCTGTTGTCGATATCATTAGTCCCTATTGTGGGAAATTTATCGTGACCGCGGAACTACAACGCAGTTTATTTTTCGGTGGAATTTCATTTACCCTTTTGACTTTTGAGGAAACAACCCCCTGGATATTCGTGATAAACAGAATCCGAGTATTGGCCATGTGCGTTACCATTTGGGTGTCCAACTGGCAATAAAATAATTTCGTGTAATCCAGCGCGCGTGCTCTCAATTATTATGGAACGATTTTATTTATCAGCGAAAAGACCGGGCACAGGAAAAACCCCACAAACAAATGGCAGTCTCGAACCCTCCCTTGCTTTCTCTACTTTGGCCTACGGCTTCTGCTGTTGATGATCCATCCTGGGGTGTCCTTTGTAATGCTCTTCAAGTTGTTGCTTGTGCGCGTGCAGTGAGCAATTGCTCAGCTGCCGTCCATTATTTTTATATTTTTTTCTTGCCGCTGTTTTTGAAATAAAAATATTTACACTCGTGCGGGCAACCAGCGCGTGGCCCTGACATTGGCAATTGCACTGGTGGTAAAAACTGTTTGACACCAAAACATTCCCTACCCCGCTGTTAATTATGCGTCCTGCTTCCCAGCGCGTACAGTTCCTGGAACACTAATTGCATTAAGTAGGCGAGCGTTCTTCGATGTCGGTGTTGTTTATGTCAACAATATTTCGAATTAAAGGTTATCAAGAATTGGCTTCAATAATCTCATTACTTAGAATTCAGAACAACGAATTAATTTAACCCTGCAGTTTTCAATCAACAATATTTTGCAACGTGAGCGTATTTCGACTCGCGAAAACTTGACCTGCCAAATCCTTGCCGTCAGAAAACTTCTCTTACTCCTATTCTGCCAAACGGCTGTTATTTCAATAAGGATATCCATGTGCGTGCATTTTTTGATCCTTTTGAAATCCGTCAAAAACAAGCGTTCTTGCGTTTGTAATTCGATCTATTACAAAAGCTTGAACTCATGGCGCTCAGTATACAAGAATCACACAAAAGGTTTTCGAAAAGCCGGCTTGTTCTGCTGGCAGCAGGGGCAGAAATCGGAGGCACTTGTGTCAGACAGCTGAAGAAGAAGGCAGGTAATCGGCAACCATCGATTTCAGCTTCTCATCTATATTTTATAAAGTGGTCGGCTTCGACAGTGGTCCTGACCCAGTTATGTACCAACCGAATGACATTACATTCGTAATTGGTCGCAACCCAACAGACTTTGAATTAGAGCTTTTCTGTAAAATGTGAAAGCAACCAACTGCCAGGAATTTCAGAAAGAACAATAACCTATTCAATTCCTGTCTGAGAACCGGTGGACAACAAGAAATCCTGAGTTTTACTATATAAAGGCCTAGTAGCTAATTGCTAATTCTCTCTCAAGTTCCCAGAAGCTGATTTCACTTTCCAGCAGTCGCTTTTCCTTGGACTTAATTGAGTCTAATATGAGGGCACCCAAGACCAGAGATTTTATTTCATCTGTTTTTGCTTCGGCTATTGCTTTTGAAATTGCGGCAGTCGAAGTCGCAGAAAGTAAAAAACTGTCAGCAACTAAAAAGTAGCAAACAGAAAAAAAATATTTGTCACAGCTCATTTCTTGTTTCGGTTGCCCTGCCGACTGAAGCTAAAAAATTTTTCGAAGCCGCGCTTTTCCATAATGAAGCAAAAGAGAATTTCAGGAACAAACATAAATTCAATTGAAAACGAATGGAAATGGCAGTCGAGCATCCCTGACTTAGATATACCCTGTGCCTTTGTGTTTTTGAAAAAAAAAATACATTTCATTTCTGTTTCAATTTAAAACCCAATTTCGGCAGTGCCATGCAAACATCCTTGGACGCCCACTCACTTCCACCCTTCCTTGAAATGCAACAAGTGTTCAAGCCACGAACTATTAGTGTTTTCATTGATTTTCAATGATCGTACTGACAGAAGGACACCGATCGAAATCTCACTATTCTAAGTATATTGAAGGTAACTGACGAGGTTCTGTGTCGATTCCTTCTCAATGTTTCATACTTAAGGACAAAGCTATTATACTCTTGTACCTTCAGGTACAGGGTATAACCAAGTGTGCAAAAATGTAGACGAAGTTGCAAAAAGTGAACACGCTCAGACAGCCTACGACCAAGTGGACTACATTTTATGGTCGGTCCGTCATCCTCTACTGGGTTTCTGAATTTTTCAAATGTAGTTTTTTTTATCTGCATGTTTTTTGTGCGCATTTGTTTTCCATTTTTATTTACTGCACCCAAGCCCTGTTCCCTCTGTCGAGCTTGGATTTCTTTGGATTCCTGGAGTTTCGTCGGGAGGTTTTTTATGGGCCGTTTTTTTTTAAATTTCTTTTTTTTGTGTTCGGGGATGGACCGGACTGGACCCCAAGACCCAAACACCAGACGTGGTTACTGCTTGGGCTATTTTCTGTTGTTAATTCATGGAAATTTATGTCCAATGGCGACAACAGCAGCAAGAGCAACGGCAAAAACAGGCAAATTGCTGGTTGAAACGATTTTTACTTCAAGGAACCATAGTGACCCGCCCGGGATAGCCGAAGAGCTTTAAATGGCGTAACCAAGCAAGCGTCGGGGTCTTGCCGGTTGGGTTGCAAGTTCGTTGCGCTTTTTGGTTTCTCATTAAAAGCAAATTTGCTATGCCTCCAGCAGCAGAAAAAACCAACAGCCAACTACAATTTCTCGCAGAAACTGTGTTAATAAGCTAAATGACTTATGCCATCGAATTCGCCTGTTTTTGTTTAGTTGCATTCAAAAGGGTTTAATTGGAAAAATATGGAGTGAGCATGCATCCACGGCAGTTAAAAAGAAACCCAACCCAGTCCCAAAAAATCCTTCATGGGGGTTTCTTTTAACATTTCAGGAAAGAAAGCCTTTTGTTTTTCATTGGGATGCAGATACTAAAACGAGTCATTAAAGAAACATTCGATCGCCGCATTGGTGACGGTTCCTTCTATTTACAACATTTGTTTTATAAAAAAAAAACGAAAGCCAAAGGAATGGGAGCAACAATTTCAATTAAAAGTCGATCGAAGGCAAACGTGCACAATTTCTTTTTTTGTTGCCCAGTTAAAAATAGAAACAGAAACAAATTTGTAGCCATCGCCCACAAAAAAAGAGAAAAGACCGAAAAAAAGGAAAAATATGAAACAAAAGCCAAATTGGCGCGTCGTCTGAGAATGCAAAAAAAAAAAAAAAAAAACTTCAGCCGCAGAGTCGGACAATTTCTCACTGATGGCGATGGCGGTGGCGGAGGTGGTGGCGACGTGTGGTGATAGCGGCTCATGGGGTGTAGTGCGTGGGAGTAAAAGATACCAAGAGTGCAACAAATTTTTAGGTGGGCTGCCGCCACCGCCACCGCCACCTTAACTATGACACCCGGCATGCAATTACATGGGACATTCTTTGGCCATTATGCAATTTTGATAGATTTATAACTCCGCCGCTAGGTTTAACCCACCGCCACTGGGTGCGTGAGTGTGTGTTAAAAGGAAGTGTGGGCGTGTAAGTGCGCATGGGTCCACTGGGCATGGGAGATTTTGTAATTACGGAAACATTATAAGAATTATAGGTAGGAAATCGTGGGGAGGTTCACATTTTTCGAAATTTCACATATCCTTTTGAAATTAACTCGCATATCGAACAAATATAATGAGATTAGTAAAGCTTAGTAATTCTCATTGACCATTGTTTGTTAAGCTGAAACCAGATTTTTTTTAAAACAGACATGGTCACTGCTTTTTAGTAGCGCCGAAAGAGGTGAACCCAGCTATCCCTTTATAAGTCTGAGTTTAACCACTGACTCATTGGTTTTTCCAACTGGCAATAATTCAAGGACAAAAAAAACAATGCCAAGAATTAAAAAACAACTGGATCGACTGTAACCTTAATTCGCTGGGCTTATCTTAAACTTTCGTTTCAATATGCACGACAAAATCTGTGTCTCTTGGCCGGGCTCTCATCGCCATCGTGAAGCGAAAGATATCGCTTGTTATAATCTAGACATAAATCATGTTGTCCGGCCAACTGCCCACCGGTTTCCCCTATCAAATCAAGAGTGACTGCATTTCCATTTCGCTCCTGCCATCGGGACTACGAGGAGTGTGGAAGTGACTGCGACTGGGCCAATTGGTTGTTAGGTTTGGGGTGTTATTAAAATGCGTGCCGAAACGTTTTGTGGCACAAACTGCTGTCCATACGCTTTTTGGTAGCCCAGTTGTCTCAGTCGCGTTGGCCAATTCAAGTAAATCCAGTTGAGGGGACAAACATAAAAACTTAATTAAGATCCACTTCGTTTGCTCTGCGAGCGTGTTTGTTTGTATTTCGGTGTGCGTGAGTGTGCTCTAAATCGCAATTCATTTGCTATTTCTCATTTCCTCGATTAGCGAAAGTCAAGCAAATTAGCCGGGTCAACACTGCGTTTGCGCAATTCGGGCCATCACTCGAACTCTGCCAGCGGCAAGGAAAAAAGGAGCACTGTCACCCAGCTAGCCATCCCATTCAAAATACCAAACGTTTAATTAGACGAACGTAAAAAAACATCTATTTTCATGCAAAAAATTCCTCTTTTTTGTTTTCATTCGATTTTTTAATTAGGAAGCCATGCTGGCAGCACGCAGCTTCCCCGACTTTTGCATTAGTGGGTAAAACTAAAAGCAGAAACGTGTTGGCCACACATTTCTAGCCGAGTTGCCGCTGCAACTGTCGGAAGAGCTGTCTCAGGTCTGCCGAGAGCCGGCTGGATGCTTTTATAATGGTGTCAACGGCTACCGAAAAATAGAAACCAGCAACGGTCCCGTCAGGCGCCGCGCTTTGGCGACCATCGCACCAGGCGTTTTCTGGACAATTGTCCGAAATTTATGGCTCTCGTTTGCATTGACAGGCGCGTTAATTGGCAGACAACGTCGGCTACTAACCAGACCGCAAGCAAGCTACACGGCCAACTAGCCTACTGAGTCGGTGTCTATATGCGAATTTGGTTATGGATGTTGATTCTTTGTGTTTCTAGTTGGGTGTCTAGTTTTTATTGCCGGCGTGGGTGTCCCCGGTGTTTCCTCAGCCACTTAGAAATAATGTCAAATGGTCTTTTAAGTACTTAAAATCTTTAAGTAGGTATTCTCTTAACTTTCTGTAAACAAACTGAACATACTAAACGATGGAAATGAAAGTCGGTCGAGATTCGGGATATTTAAGGAAATAGATTCCGATATGGATGGTCTGGTACCCTTTGTATACAAGACGAATGGAGAATGAAAACACGTTTCGTTTAATTCAAAGTTTGACTAAATCTGTCCGCAATCAAAAATGTAAATCGAAGAAAAAAATTAGAGAATTGGGGGCTTGAAAACTGCTTCCGGTCGCGCGCACTTTAAAGTGGAAGGGGCAAATGAAATATTTTCATAAATTAAAATACCCTAACTTTTAGGATATACCACGGGCAAGTCCGGCTATTGCTTCCTTACTGGTTTTAGTTCGAAAAATGTGCTTTAAATATTATGTTTAATATCTGTTATTATCGAACACAAACTATTCCTCACAGCGAAGCAATCAGATTTCCTCCCTTGACCCCTCCCATTGAAATGGGTGTGATTGGGTGCTCTTTCTATAGTATGCGGTTTTCTCTGTTAGATCAGACAGATCGGCATTTACATTGTCTAACAAAAAGTGTAACAAGGTTCATTTTGTGGGTTCGGGGTTTGTTTTGGTTGAATATTTCACAATACTCAAGCGATTCACAATGTTATATTAGCCACAATAGAAGCGACTTGTTACCACTCCTCTGTCACTCACAGATTCACACACACCCAGAAACGAAAAAATGAAAACGGACGTATACGTGATATTCACTGCCAGGTTGGCAGGGGCAGTTGAGATAGCGCTTTCGTGGTTTTTGGCATTGTTGGTTGTTGGTATGCAAATTTTAGGCATTGCCGTAAGTGTTGCAGTGGCTTAATTTTAATTTTAATTGAAAGACAACAAAGAAACGCTTATCTCGGAGGGAAAATGTTATGGTCGGCTCTCAGACTTCGAATGGTGGGAAAGCCAATCACCATTGTAGGATATGTTGGGGACAATTGAGGAGTTGAAAAACTCCAAGATTTAGATGCCATAATTGCAGGCAAAAATTAAAAATTCTTATGCGTGGGTAATAACTCTTTTTTTTAATGGCTGTGCTCTTCCGAAAGGAAATGAAATTGAAAGAATTTTCAGGTTGTTTCCAGGAAAATACCGATCTGAGAAAAAGAATAGTTCGGTTTGATCAATATATGGATTTGTAGAGTCAGTCAGACTTTTGCTTTTCATCAGGTGCAAGTGGGCTAGGTCCATAGGTAGGTGAACTTTTAATTAATTTGTCTGATTTTGGGCTATGCCCTTTCAACTGTGATGGGGGCTGGTTGTAGTTGTCGATCACAGACCGCAAGTTAAAGTGCTTCATGTGTTTTTTTTTTTGTTTGTTGGAATGATTTATTTTTCACAATCATTTGGCCTTTTGACAGGCGAATTGCCGGCGGTGCTGAACGTCAACAACAAACAGCAACCAAGCCGACCGCTTGGCTGACGATGAATCACTTAATTGTGAAAAAAAACCAAGGAAAAAATAAAAAGGAACCGTAAATTAAAAATAGAAAACAAATTTCTATTGTATCTTATTGTTCACCCTTAAACGGGTTGCTCAAGAAGTATTTTTAAACAGAGGGCGTGCCGCGCAAAAATCGATATTATTTTATTCATTTCATTGGGCTTTGAGTTTCTAGTGATTCATCATCTGGAGGAAAAAAACTAGCCTTCCCACTCTCACTCATGCATTGGTTTTGTGTTGTTCATTTCTGGAATTTGTTTTGGGTACCCAAGTGTTCCTCTTCCTCTGGGGGACACATCTGGCTGCCTAATTGTTCACCAACTAGTGAGTTGTTGCTTGAAAAGAGTATTTACATTTAAATAAGCAAAGTGGAAGGGGGCTTGCGGGGTGGCAGCATACAAAAATATACTTCATCTGGTTGCAAATACAACAAATGTAACTCCCAAATTTGGTGACTCCAGCTTTGAAAGACTGTGAGACACAGCCAGACAGACTTGCATAGCTTGAAGAGGTCTACGATGATTCCATCTATATATTACATACTTTTGGATCATCATTTTATACCCTTTTAGCTTCAGGTACATTTCTCCCATCTAAACATCTTGAACAAGATCTGGAATAACCACTAGCTGAAGTATCTATTCAAAATCATTCTAGTTCTTTTCCGCAAAACACTTATTTTCATTTCCTATTTGCAAAGCAGATAAAATTAAATTTCCGAAGAAGCTGGAAAATCGCCTTACAGATGGACGTAGTAATTGTTTGTTTACCAAAAAATGGGAGGAAAAAGCAGAGCCGCTACTGATTAATGGACGGCGAACCACTTTAATTATATTTGCTAGCTATAAGCATAGACGTAAACCGCAATAAGAACAAAAAGTAAACAATAATAA
>JBAMCP010001885.1:0-17038 GCA_037075105.1 Lissocephala sabroskyi
CCCCGACACACTAGATCGCGCCTAGAGTCTCGGGGGATCGGAGAGGGGGAGAAGAGAAAGCAGGCGAGAAAAAAAAGAAAAAGGGAAAACGGCCGAATGGAGCAAGTGTGGGGGGGTGTGTGTGTGTGTGTAGGGGGGCGGGGGCAACAAGTTGCTGTGACAGCAGCGGCTTCAAGCAGCTGCCATTGCGCTGGAAATTGGTGGGCAAAATGTTGCTGGCCACATTGTTGCTGGGATCAATGTTGCCAAAGCGAAGTTGACAGCTGCCGGCTGGCCCGTCACTTGCGACTGAAGCGTCCGGCGTCCGGCGACCGCCAGCCGACGTCCAGACATGGCCAGGGTCAGTGTTAAGGTAAATTTACCGCAATTGCCAGATGAAAAGAAACAACAACGGCAACGGCAACGACAACGGCAGCAACAAGACAGCTTGAAAACTCATTTGCTCATTTGCATGCCCATGTTGCCCGGGCCCAGTCCGTTCAATTATGGACCTGGGCACCACCATCGCTCCGGGGTCACCGGAGTCGCGTGAACTAACAACCAACATCGTGGTAGGCCCGTCGAGAGGGCAGTAGGAGGCGGAGGAGCAGACCTACCACCGAACAAACGGCAGTGGATGCGTTGCCACTTTTGTGTAATTTGTTGGCCATTTGTTGTCAGTTGTTGCTGCTGCGGCTGCTGTCTGAGAGGGCAATGAGCTGGCTGGGATGCGCTGGGAAATCGGAATGAAACGGAACAGCAGGCAAGAATGCCAAGCCAAAGGAGAGGAAGCAAAAAGAAAGAACCGACCGACGTTCAAGCAAATTAGCAAAGAGCTAAACAAAAGCAGCAACAACGGCAGCGACAGCGGCACGAACGTGACAAGAAACGTGACCGTGACTTGGGCAACGCTGCGTACGCGGCCGGAGTAGCCGGGCCCTGGAGCCCTCTTCCCCTTGTTAGCCAACTGATCCACTTCTGGTCGAAAGCAAAAAACAACTGGAAACCCAAAAAGCCAAACCGCCACGCCGCTTGGGCGTCTGTGGCGTTTCGGCCCAGTGATCAGCATTTACATGATAATCACATGATGACGACGATGACGCTGCCGCTGCTGACGACGATCATCGTCATCATAATGAACACCAACGACGACGCTGACGCTGACGATGATGCTGATGAGGGTGTAGAGGGAGTAAGCCTGGTTGGCCGGCCACCTTCCGTCGTATTATAGAATGGCCCAGAATAGCCACGTATTTGGGGCAATTCATTTGGCCAGTGGGATGGTTTTTGGTTCGGCTGTTTTGGTTTTGTTATGAAAATAAACGATCAGCGGCAACAGTGAAGCGTGCAGAAAAGACTTTAAATTTGCAAACCGCCACAGAGAACGACGGGGGGACGGAGACTGTGAAACAATGAAAGCATTGCTGGAAATATTTCCAACCGACCGCAGCTGAACTAAACGAGGAATTTGGAGAGTTTGTTTTTCTATTTTCCATTGGCAAATATTTCGTTATGAACCGAAATCACGTAACTTTTTTAGCGCCATGCGATGACTGCGTTCTCAGACCACCAGAGCAATCAGAATTTGGGCGCTCCAGAGACGCACCCTCTACAAAGGCCAGCGTGTTGTAAAATCGCAAGGAAGTCGCCCTAAAACCGCACCAAATACTGCCCTAAGAGGACTGCCCTGTCATCGGTTTCACAGTGGGGAGTTGAGCTGGCCATTCAGACAGTTTTGAATAACTTTAAAACAACCCCAAAATCTCAGAGTAGTACTTCAATTTGTCAGTAAAAATCGCTCTTAAATCGCGCTTGAAACGCGCTTAGAAACTCGCTTTAAAGTAGCTTTAGAGCATTTCTTTAAGGCCTTTATATAATATAATAGAATAACTTTAAAACAACCTAAAGATCTGAGAAAAGTAGTCCTTCAATTGGTTAGCAAAGATCGCGCTTAAGTCGCGCCCGACTCGCGCTTGAAACGCGCTTAGAAACTCGCCTTAAATTAGCTTCGAAGGGACATTTCATTAAGGCTTTAAAACTTTAAGACAATCCCAAAATTTAGTCAGTCCTCAGTCCTTCACTTGGTCAGACTGGCAGACTGCTGCCTAAATTGTGTGGAAGGCTCAGCTCGCGTGGAAGTCGCGCCAAAACCGCCTCAAAGTCAAAATGACACAAGCAATTAAAATAAAATTGAAATCGCCTTAAAATAAAAAAGAAATGTTGTCAAAACTAAAGACAAAGTCATTCAAAGAAAGCATCTTAGAGCGGATGAAAGTGCTTGAAAGTCGCACTGAAATCGCTATAAAATCGCACCAAATCCAAGATAGCAATTAAAAGAGGCAATGATTGCGATTAAGTCCGCTCAAAGCTGACAAGGCTTCGATTTAAAGTCGCCTCAAACTCGCTTCAAAGTCGCTTGGAAATCGCGCTTTATCTTTTGTCGTTTAAAAGCCAATCGAATGCTGTTATCGGTTAGATGCTGATTTGAGCCCCATAAAGTGCGTTAAATCGACAATCAGAGTCATAAAGAATTGAAGATTTCCTTTGAAAATTCCAAGAAATATGAAAATAAAATCGCTTCCTGTCCAAAGAGAAAACAATTCCTGGAAAACTTTCACGATAACTTCAAGAAAAGATCCCAGCAGTCTTATCGAGCGAACCTTATCGGCCGAAAGGAAACTTTAAACGTGTAAACCACCGACCTCGTCTTCCTTGGCATTCCCATCAATCGCCACCAAATTGGCCGATTCCGGTGACCGATCGATCCAGTTTCCCGCAGAGTCGTCTTCAAGAAGGGATCCCCGCATTCTTATCGATCGAACCTTATCGCCAGGAAGTAAACTTTAACCGTGTAAACCACCGACCTCGTCTTCCGCTGCATTCCCATCAATCGCCACCAAATTGGCCAATTCCGGTACTTTTTGCCGCTCTCTTTCTGCTGCCACCCACCTGACCGATCGACCCAGATTCGCTTGGAGTCGTCACCGCCCCCCGTCTGTCTTGGCCGGTGATCTATGGCGGCCAAAGATCTGAAGCGGATGCAGACGGAGCATGTGCAAATTGTGAGCCGATGTCATTATCATTACCATAATGCTGATTGCTGTTATTATTTATATTTTGCGATGGGTATGGATCGCCAAATTTGCCCGACAAAGTCACGTTCTGGCCCGGCCTGGCCTGCGTCAATTTGGCCTGTGATTTGTGAGCTTTCCTTTTGCAATTGAATTCGTTTCGTTATCTTTGTGGGCAGCGATAAGCGCAATGGCAATGAAATCCCACTAAAGGTTTTGATAAAAGGTTCCAAGGCCTGACAGGCGGTGGGCTGCGTGACCTGCAGAAATCACGGCCAATGGATTCACTGGCCGGCTGCACGCAATCGAAACGAACCCACTGACCGAGCGACCTGTCTGGCGGATTTTTGGCCAAGTTTTATTGACCGAGTCAACGAAATTAAGTTAAGTGCTTTTTACGCTTTGTTTACTTGCGTCCAGCAGAAGAGCCCAAATTACGCGACTCCCCAGACCCCCCACAAGATCGAAGGCCCCTAAACGCCGCTTATGTCACCTGTGCGCGGTTTGGCGAGCGTCTTTCACTTCCACACGCCGTCGGCATTTCTAATGGCGACTGCTCGCGACGTGGCTGGCATGTCCATGCGGGATTATGTCACCGAGATGCCAGTGGACCCGCCTAGGATACCAGCCCACAGAATGCCACGGCGGCGAGTTCGCTGGGCTTTGTGGTGCCGATTGGGTGGCTGTTGTGGGTAATGAGAAAAAAACCCGCACGGCTTATTTGCTTGCCGGCAGTTAATTGAAAAATGTCCCCACAAAAAACAGCAAATTGCTCATGTTCAAATATTTGAACGACCGCCACCGCCGCCGCCTCTGACAAGGGCGGAGAGCCGATAAGGTCGCGCAATTTGGCCGCATCTGATATGACAAACATGGCCAATTTGGGGGGAGGAGCAGTCTGCGAGAAGATCAAAGTGAAACCCCAGGAGGCGTCCGTCCGTCCGCCCACACGGCCGGTGAGAAAGTCAAGCCGCTCGTTGGAAATCTGAGCATATAATTTAAGCGATTAAAGCGTTTTCGGTTGGACCAACGGTTCTGCTTAATTTCCACCGACGCCTCCAAGCTTTTTCCACTTTCCCAAGCAAACGACGAGTGGAGCCCCTAAACTCGTCGTGGCCCCTGCCCTCCCCTCAGCCCCCTGGTGCATCAATGGGCCCCGAGACTCTTTTGAATGAAATGCCACCAACGGCGCGCTGGCCGACGCTTTGTATGCCTTTCCGACGGCCCGGCAACTCGCCGGACAGCGGCCAGCCGTTCGGCCCAAAGAGACTTTGTGGCAACAGCCGCGGCAACGGTAAAGTGTTTAGACGAGGTCTTTAACGCATGCTAACTGCACTTTATAAGCGTCATTTTTGTCAGCAGACTGTCAGTCAACTTGGCTCCGCTGCTGTCTCAGTGTCTGGTTAAATTATCATTACAGTTGTTGGTTGTTGGCTGTTGTTGTTGCTGTTGTTGTTGTCTTTGTTATTGTGAAAGGCCTGGCACATATGAAATGCGAGTACGGAGAAATGCCTTTCACCCACGTGTCTGGGGGACGGGGGAAAAGGCCTAAAAGGTATAACAGTTTGTAGGCTTCCAGCATTGCGGCAAATGGGGAATCCTAATTTGAGACTAATTGGTTGGTATGCCACTCGGAAGGGGGACAAAAGATCTGGCATTTTTAACTTTTGTTCAACAGTTGAATTAATATAACACTTCAGTAAAAAAGTTGCAGTTTTCATAAACTTATAACAGTTTGTTGGTGGGGGCATTTTCGCGTTAAATAGCCAAGTATTATAATTATATTTGTATAACAGCCTCTGGTTCAGTATGGACCAAGTTCCCATGTACATATTGGGCGGATGATCGAGGCAAATAGGATGTAGATCTGTTTATAGACTTCCATCAATGCGAGATCTAAATTTGGGACTATTTGATAAGTATAACATTTGGAAAACTGAGACAGAAGATCGAGCATTTCGAGATCATATTTTGAGGCAAATTTAGAGGTATAAGACTTGGAAAAGGGAGAAGGAAGATCACGCACTTTGAGATCCTAATTTGAGGCTTATTCATAAGTTTGAAACTTTAAAATAGAAGAACATATAAGCGAGCATTTCTAGATCCTATCTGATAAGTATAACGCTTAGAATAGAAAGACAGAAGATCGTCCATTTCGTGATCTTAATTTGTACTTGGAAAGGAAAGACAAAAGATCGAGCATTTCGGGAACCGAGTTTGAGGCAAATTGAAAGTATAACACTTAGAAAAGAGAGACCAAAGATCATTAATTTCTCGATCCCGATCTAAGGCTGATTGAAAAGTGTAAAACTTGGAAAAGAAAGACAGAAGATCGTCCATTTCAAGAACCAAAGTTGAGGCTTATTAAAAGTGTAAAACTTAGAAAAGAGGCACAAAAGATCGAGCATTTCGAGATCCTAATTTGGGAATTTTTAATAGGCATAATACTTGGAAAAGAGAGACAAAAGATCGAGCATTGTGAGATCCTAATAGATAACTAAAATGTTTGGAAAAGAGAGGCAGAAGATCGAGTACTCAGACACTTTAAATGGCATAATAGTTCTTTAAAATTTAGTCTAGAATTCTTCGGCCGCAACTGCCTTAAAATGCCTTCAATAAAACCTCAATCTTTAAGGAATCTATGAATCCAAAAAAGAGTTAATGGTTTACCAGTTTTTGGTTAAGTTAGTGTAACACTTCTCAGCCAGTTTCTGGTATGAACTGAATTCCCACGGTCGAGCTCACCCTCGCCCCATAAATCCATCAATCCGCAGCTTGGACGCTGTTGGCTCTCGGCGGCTTCTTCATTGAATCGGACCGGCCTGGTGTCCGTTCCGCTGGCGACCGCAGCACAGAAATCATGCCACAGCCTGGCCGGGCAAATAAATTACACAAAAGCAGAAATGCAAATGCAAAATTCCCGCTCACCAGGGAAATGACCGCCATCAGCGGCTAAAACTGTCGCAGCGGCTGCTCGTGCCGGTGGGTCAGTGTGTTGGCTACTTAGTGTAATGTCTTAACCGTTATTTGGCCACCACTTCCCGCTCCTCGTTTCTCACATTCTCCTGCCCAAACGCCGTTATTATTGTTATACAAAATGACACCCCCGCCTGGCCGGGCCGCTCCGGTGCAGCGTTCCGCGCACCTTCACCAGCGGAAGTTGCCGGCAAATGGCTTCATTTGAACAAATGGCCAGCTGGGAGACGTGGCTTTGGAGGAAACGAATAAATAAGAAGAAACAAGACAAAAGAGCGGCTGGGGCGGGAAAAACCGGCGGTGAGTCGCCGCCACCTCGACTTCTGGGGGACGAAAAGTGTGGAGGTTTTTTTTTGGTTTTGTTTTTGGTCAGGTTGGTGAATGTTTGCCAACGTTGGCTGAGTGTTTCAATTGTTGTCAATATTAGTTTATTGTCTCGCCTTTGACGTGGTTGTCTGTCGTCTGTCAGCGCAGCCATTAGCGCGTTTCGTGCGCGTTTCCTGCGCGTTTCTTATCGCGTTGCCGTTTATCACGCAGCAAATTGCAAATTTCCCGCAACCATCTCCCGTCCCCTGCTGTCTTCCTTTTCCAACTGTTATACTTGGAAATTTATGGTGGGGGGAAACTGTAGGCGGACATTGTCACCGAATTGAAATCGTGCGTTCGATTCCAATCATGAGTCACGACCCAAAGACAACAACGACGACGCCGGCGACCGTCCAATTTGTAATTAGCTCAAAAATTTCAATTACTTTTTTCAATTTTAGAAGCACAAAACAATCAGCCAGCCAGCTCCCCCAAAATATACCTATGGAGCCATGGAAAAGGCATACGAATATCTTATCTGGTTTCCCCTTAACGATAAATTGCGGCCGGCGTTGCCAGACTGCCCCGCCGACCCATCGACCCATCAGACAGACAGCCAGCGCCCTGGGCTTCTATCATTTTATCAACACCCCCGACATTCCTCTTGGCCAATTCCTCGCCCCGCCCCACTGCACCCAAATGACTTCATTCTGTTTTGCGGTTTGCCAAATCCACGATGACCGAATGCAAGTCCATGTGCCTTTGCGTGTGTGTGTGGAAGTATTACGAAGCGATAAGGGTTATCAGTATTTATTGATAGAGGGAGGCGTCTTTTTCACCTGTAAGTTTCTTTCAAGTTCAGTGAAACGAATTCGGCCCCCGTTGGATGACTCAGTGGGTTTATCTTCACGGGGTTCACAAATCATTCCAGAGCCATTACTACTGTTGTGGGTGGATCGATCGGGCGGCCATCACCTCTATAATTAATGTACAATAAATCTAATGGATGATACAGCGCTCCCAGCAAGAACAGAGAACCCTTTCTGGTTTATATAAGAAAACAGCCAATGGACAGTGTATATTTTCGATTAGATAAAGCAAAACGCCAGCTCGGGGCTGGGGGGACTTTGGAGTGGCCAAAACTGTATTGCCTAAGGGCTGTAAATCACGGTTGATTTTTTCCGTTCTACTTTTGCACAACTTGAGAAGGATGGTCGAAAGCGATTGCCATAGAAGTGCAAAAGAATTCCAAGAGTTGTTGTGGGAAAGTTCACCATTATCCCTTAAATACTTCAGAATATAAAAGGGTTCCTCTCGGTTTTAAGAATGGGATTCTAGCATTCAAAGCAACTATATTTCTATTCCTATCTCTGTCATAAATAGTTTTTGAACATTCTCAAAGTGAGCGCCTTGAAGAATAGAAAAATTGATAGATTCCTCTCGATTTGAAGAATGGGATTCTCGCATTCCAAACAACTAAAACTTCCTATCATAAATAGAAGCCCAAGATTCCTAAAGAATAAATTAAAAGACAACCCAACATATTTCCGATCTTTGGGACTGACGCAGAACATTTAAAGACTTTTCTTAAATCCACTTCAAAAAATCTAAAAAGAGGACAATTTCCGGCCGAGCTTTTTTGGTTATATAACTTCTATTTGCAGATATTTTTAGCCCCCCACCCATTTGGTTATTAATTCCTGAAATTCCTGCTTTTAAGCAGGCCAGACTTTTGATGGATTACCCGTCGCATGTGCCGGTCTCCTAGGTATCGCTTCGATTTGCCGGCAAAGAGCTCACCGCTCACCCAACTGATAAGCAGCGATAACGCCAAACCAAAAGTCAACAGAACCTTGACTTACCATATATACAACGGCCATAAAATAACGAAAATATTTACGACTCATCGATTCGAACCAAAAAAAACAAAGCTTCCCAAAAACTGCAACTGCCAGCCAGCCGAGGTCGGCGGCGAGAGAAAGTCCATTGCGGTCCATTGTGGGGGCTGTCAAAGATTCAATGCGACACGCTTTTGCTGTCATTGATAAAGTTTCATGGGGGCGGGCATCGCGCCCTGTCACTTTCATTCAAATCCACAGCCCCGACCCCGACGAGCAATTAAAATTGTTTTGCACTTTTCCCCCGACATGCAACCGCCAGCAGCCGCCGCACTCCAAACCCCAAGTAGCTCCGATTTTGTTGTACTACTAATTGATATAAAGTCTACATATGTGGGTATGCAGGGAATTTCCCTGGGGTCTTGTGAAAAAAAAGCGCACAGGTGCCTTTTGTTTGCCGCTGCTTGACTGTGACCGAGGGCCCCCGGGACCGGAGTCGGGCAATGCTAATTGAAAGAGAGAGTGGACGGGGCCCCGATATGTGCCAATGGGTTAAGGTTGGCATTGTTGGTGGGCCTGTTGGCATGCAAATCGCTGCGGGCGCTTGGAATCGACCAAACACCAGCAAATTGTCATAGGTTATGGCGGTGGGGGGAGTTTCGGGGCGTGGCAGGGGAAAAGCAAGAAAATTGAAAAGGGAAACGGCAAAGTTCCAAAAAAAAATCATAAACAACATTAACGAAAAAATGTGAAATATTTTTAGCTGTTGTTTCTAAAAATTCCATAAGTTTTAATTACTCCCCGGCCATTTGGCACTTTCACCTGAAGTCGGCGGCATTCACATTTGAGAAAAGCAACACGAAAAGCTGAATAAGTTGCTGTGATATTAAAAATGATCCTGAAAACACTTCAAAGACTTTAATGTCTTTGCCCCCTTGATCTTAAGAAGATCTTAAAGGTTCCTTAAGTTATTAGTTTCGTTTGAGCCTTCCAGCGGTTCTCTCAGATTCTTTGATCTCTAAAGAAAAACCATTAACTTGGTTTAACCTCAGGCTATCTTCGATTCCCACGCATTAGTCATTGGGATGCCCTAGGGAGCCCGTCTGCTGATTATGTGAGCAGTTGCATCACTGGAACTGACCGATCATTTGCGGGCCGACCAATTTGATCAGACGTCACGGATCAATTAAGCTGAATTTATGGTCACTGGCCATCCCTGCATGCCTGGCGCGGGCAGCAGCGAAAACAAACAGATGGAGCTTAAAATCAAATCATTCACTAATTGCAGTCTATTTATAGGCAATTATGTGGGGAAGCCGAAGCCGAACCGAAACTTGCACCAGTTGGGAAATGGAAAATATTACGTCGCCCGCCCGACTCACGCAGTCGGTGGCACCTCAAGCAGCCGCTGCAGCCGCCTTGCCCCTCTGCCAGGCAATGAGATAATCGCCGGAGCAAAAAAAATAAAAACACTGCAATGGTGACAGCGGCGACGGCGACTTCTTTCACTTTGATTGACTTGACATGGTTTTTTGGGGTTATGGCATAGAAAATTGAAATTTGTGTTTTGTAATTAAAGCGGCCAGCGAACGGTAAATGGCAAATGGTTGGTTCAATTAATTAGCCGGCCAATCGATTCAAGCCAAGCCGAGCCAACCCCACAGCCGATGCGAGACGAGTCTCATCCATGAAATGTAGAGCAAAAGAAAAATAACCGAGCTGCCCACTGAGCGACGGGAAACCACAACAAGAGCGAAAGAGTCGTAAATCTCATAGGATAAATATAGAAAGAAAAACCGAATGATAAATTAAGAGTGAGAAAGGGGAAAAGCTTTAAAGTTGAGCCAGGACAGAACCAGGAAACCACCAAACTCAACAAGCCACAGAAGATCTCATCGAAAAACTACGGAGAGATCAATGAAATGGTAAAAAAGAAATGTAATCAAAGTCGGCAGTAAGAAGAAATAGGATAAAAAAACGCCCAAGAGGATTCCGATCTCGGCTTCCTTTAAAAGAGAAAAAGCTGATCCAATTCTTTGAACGAAGAAGAAATTAACAGAAAGAATATTTGGAAGAAAATGAATTTAAAGGTTTATATAAAAAAAAGATCTAACTGATCCAATCCCTTTTTAAAACCAAGAAGAACTCAACAGAAAGAATACTTGGGAGCAATCAAAATTAAAGGTTCATAGAAGAAGTCCTAGAAATACCCCAAGCTACTGATTTGAACATTTAAAGTTCCCTGATAAAATACAAGCAAATAAATTAGATGAAGAAAAGAGTAATAAACCCAAAGAACCCAAATTTCCACAAAATAATATAAAATGGAAGAAAGAGTAAAGATTTCATAAGGAAAGCAAAGGAAAGCTTCAAAGCAAGTAAGAGAAGTTGGGATTATTTTACAATCCAGAAAAGAACCGACAGAGATCAAATTCTCAAAATGGGTTTCATTAGCAACTGTCTTCAAATTTTCCTACAACAGCCCAAAAGAAATCTATTGAATTCAAAAGAAAGGATCCAAATTATCCCATTAGAGATTTATATGGAAACCAAATCACAAGGTTTATTTTGGGAGTGAAACCAACTCCATAATACTGAGACGTCAGCGAAAGAAAGGAATTTCTAATCTGCAAAGAAAGCTCCTCTTTCAAAGAGGAGACAATGGAGGAGCTCGAACTCTCGATCAGTTGACGGAATCGTTCGTCATATGCTGGGTTAGTTGAGTTGTCAGTTATTAGATCGGCCGTTGGTTCCATTCAACATTCACTTTTCACTGAAACTCATTTAAATTTCCAAGCTAGCAAAACGATCGTTATACTTTTTTATAGGTCTCTAGGGGCGAGAGGCGAGGGACCTCGTCTTCTCCCTTTCTTCCCCCACTTGAAAATATTTCGTAATCTCGGCTAAACATTCGCTTTTTATTTTACACCTTTTTTATGGCCGAGAGT
This sequence comes from Lissocephala sabroskyi, assembly GCA_037075105.1. Lineage (NCBI taxonomy): Eukaryota > Metazoa > Arthropoda > Insecta > Diptera > Drosophilidae > Lissocephala > Lissocephala sabroskyi. Next base: position 11,119 of record JBAMCP010001885.1, read on the forward strand.
TCATTGTCAGAACGCAAATGACCGACCAGCCGACCCAGCAGCATTCAACCGACCAACCAGGCAACCAACCAGGCAACCTACCGGTTTGTTTAGGCTTCTCAGTGATCGTTGTTGTCGTCGTCATCGTTGCTGCTGTTGGTCAAGCGGGAAAATTTACGATGCATAATATTTAATAATTCAGTTGCGAGCGAGAGGCTTTGGTTTATGGGCTCAACTTGGCCCTCCACCAGCAGAAGAAGGGGAGGGGCCGCCTTTCCATTCAGTAAAGTGCACTGCCGACTGGCCGGCTTGTGGGGCCAGTGGAAAGTGGAGAGGTCGGCGGATCTTACATCAATGGAATTGTATAAGCCCTAGGAAAGTAGCGGTGTTTTCCGCTTCTGGGAAACCCCAAGCCCCGTCTGATTGATGGCCGTCAATTGTAATACAAATCGAGAAGAGCTCCTCAAGCGAAAGGTTTGTGCGTGAAAATTCGTCGGAAATTTCCCCTCTTCCTGAGAACTAACAAAGCCCAGCGGAATCACAACCGATTTACATGATAAGTTTCTTGGTTTTTTTGGGGGAATTTAAGGTGAGATTTCCACACAAAGCTGCGGGTAATGAGATGGAAGATCGTCAAGCCTGCGGCACCTCAATCACCGAGCTCAAAGAACTTTAATGGCAACCGAAATATTGTCAGCGGAAATTTAAATTACTAACATCAAGCGGAAAAGGCAAACGATGAGAATGTTAAGACTTTCAAAGCCTGAGAGTTTTTCGAAATGAGGAAAAGGGAAACAAGGCAAAGAATATGACTGGAAAGGACTGAATTGGGAGTTCAGAAAAGCCAGGACTTTGGGAAGAAAACTACAGATTGTTATTCCAATTCGTAACGATCTGGGAATCAAGCGGGAAAGGGAAAAAGCTCAAGACTTGAGAGACGCTCGAAGTTTTCTCTTGTGAGGAACAAGGAAACAAGCCACAGCCTACGGCTTAAAATGACTGAATTGGAAGATGAGAAAAGCCAGAACTTCGATTTCTAATTATCTGGCAATCAAGCGGAAGCATCAAGCGCGAAAGGAAAGCGATGAGAGGCTGAAGACTTGAGAAAAAAGGAAGCAAAGCAAATACTCCGACTCGAAGGGACTGAAGTGGGCGGAGAAGAAGGCTTCTTAGCTGAGGAATCGACTCTGATTCGAAATCTTAACGATTTAGGAACTTGGGAATATCAAAACCCAAGAAAATCGAACCCAAGTCGTGGCTCCCTCCAATCTCAGACTAAAATAGAACCCAATCCCTTTGGACTGAACTTAAGGTTATCACCTTGGAGCTAAGAGGGAATTGCGATCGTCGGTCGCTGGTTCCATTTGCCGAATCTTATAAGCATCAAGCGGGAAAGGTGAGCAAAAAGAAGGCGAAGATTTTGAAAGCCTGAAAGACGCTCATAGAGTCCTCGCACGGGAAAGACTACAGCTGAATGAGGAGATGAAAAAAGCTTCTTAGCCGGGACAACGATAAGAAAACCAGCGACTCCGATCCCCAACGATCTGGGAACTTAAGTATTCCAAAACCCAACCCAAGCATTTCTTTGGCTCCCTCCAAACTCAGACTAGAATGTGGAAAGGGGGGGTCGCCGAGTTTGAGCTCCAGAGGGCAATGCGATCGTCGGCCGCTTGTTCCGTTTGCCGCATCTGGCTTATTGGGGCAATTGCTCCCCGAAAATGAGAGAGTGCGAAGCGTCTGCCAAAGGGTCAAAAGTCATTGACCCAACGGGGCGGCTGCTACGACAACAGCGATGCTGGGGCTCAGCGTCGGCGGAGTCACCGCCGCCGCCGCCGTCGTCGTTGGAGATTCGAGTTTGGCGTACTCTGCGTTTTGTTTGCGTTTTTTATTTGCAGTTGCTTATTACCCGGCCAGACCTCCACCTCCACCTCCACCTCCACCCTCCCCTCCCCCTCTCTCTTGGTTTTCTCTTCACGCCTGCCGCTTTTCAGATTGCCTATCGTTGGGTTTCCGAGGCCCGCGTGGGTCTACCTGCAGGCCAAATTCCCCGCGTCCCCCGCGTTCGCGGTAATTACAGGCGAGTTCTTTGGGATCTCGAATAGGTGGCGACTCCGGCAGATGTTGTCAATTATTGTGATTATCATTGGGTTGAGTTTTCGGGGATTTCTTGGCCAGTCGTGGAAGGAAGCCCAGCCGAGTGGCTGGCGATTCAGGTTTCCATTTTTCCGGCTTCATTTCAATTCTGTCGGCTCTTTACCGGTTTGTCGTCTTTTTACTTTCAGTTAAGCGAAAATCGACAAATTCAAGTTTGTTTCTTGGCCAAAACGGGGTGGCAATTTCAAGGTCTGCTGGCTGTTGGCCGGGCACCCGGGAAGTCCGATCCATTGGTCAAAAAAGAAATTAACCCGCAAAGTTCCCATGCGAATTTAATAGGCGCCTGGCGGGGTCGCCAGGTCGCCTGCTCCCTTGGCCGGGCTAAGCCGCCGTTTGTGGCAAATTCTGTTGGCGTCGTCTTCGGTTCGTTTGGCTTATTTGGGTCATGGACAGCAGAGACGGCAGCTGTGCTCAGCCTTCCCTGACACTTACACCTCTCCGGCTCCTGTTATCCACTTTTGAAACTCCTTTTGATGCCACGCTGGTTGGCGGCTTTCAGGTTTTTCGACTTTTACTTGCGACCAATCGACAGACAAAGCGACCGACCGACCGACCGATCAACAAACTTGGCGCCTCGTCTGTTGTCCGTCTTGACGCTCCAGTTCTTTTGGTCGACGGCCGCGAGCCGATCGTTGGTTATTTTGGTTCCGTCTACGGATCATCAACGAGAAGACCCACCAAAATTATATGAAATATCGGTTGCGGTTGTTGCTGTGGGTAATCTCGTGGGTACTGCTCTCAACATGTTGCTGTGGCTTTGCTTCTAATTGTTGCTGCAACATTGCTTGAGTAATATTTGCCGTTGCCCGTCCTTTTATTTTGTGGGTGCTGCTGATCCGGTTGTTGTTGTTTTTTTTTACAACCAACAACCAACGCTTCCTAATGTTGTCAACTGTCCGGTTGCGGCGATAAAAAGTTGCCTATCATGTTGCTGGGTCTTCCTGTTGCTGCGGTGAATGTTGCTGCCGCCCAGGTTGCTAATGCAAATGTTGCCAAAGCGGATGTTGCCGATGATCCACAGAATCCCCCCTCCGGTTTTTCTATGACAAGGCGAACCTTTGTGGCCAATATTACTGATGACTGTTAATATTTGGAGGCCGCTGCCAATTTGTCGTTGGGTACTTTTCATTGTTTATCGAAGTTGACAAATTTTTAGGCAAACTGGGAGAACGCGAGAGAGAGAGAGGTGGCGGGGGGTTTGGCACACTTCGTCGGTTGCGCTAAGCGTTTTACCAAATGCGACACGCCGGCCCGGGCGGCTACCCGAAAAGGGGCGTACGCGACGGGAGGGGCGGGGTCACAACAATAGAAGTTTCTTTCGTGAAAGAAAGCCAAGCGCACGGCAAAGAAAAAGAAGAAAAATGAAAATTTCACTAAAAAAGTTACCATGACTTTGACTTTGAATGGCAGCGAAGCGGCCGACCGGCCGACCGACCAGCCAACCAAAGCAACGCCAGCAACAAACAATGGCAACGCCAGAAGAAGCAAGAAAAGGAAGAAGAAGACAGCCAGGCGGTTTGCTCGGGGGCGTAGGCCAGGGAGGGGGGGCCCTCAAGAAGGGCCATCAATTCGATCTGCTCTGGCGGTTGGCCGCCCAGCGACGCCCACTCACCGAGGCAGCTGCTCTGCTGCTTTTGCTCACTAATTAAAAAAAAAAGGAGAAGAAACAAATTTCGGGCCGCGGCGGCAACTGTGCAAATAGCGGGGCATTTCGTTGTTTTGGGAAAGCCAAACAAAAAACGAAAGCAACAAAAACAGCGGCGACTTCGCGAGCAAAAGGAAAAATCAACAGGTGACAATCGCCCCCCTCCCCCGGCAACTGAAGCCCGCAACGCAAATGCCGCGCGCGCTGCCGGCAGAGAAAGAAGGCAGTCAATGGAACGTCACGGCAGAAGAATTCGCCCGGGGGCACAGGGGAAGACAGAAAAGAGAGCGAGGGTGGGTTCAACGGCCCAGGGACAGGGAAAACGAAAAAGATGCTAGGATATGGGCAACATTGTTGCCAGGCACCCAGAACCCCACCAGCAACATTGTTGCGAATAGACGGCGATCGCCCTACCAGAGCAACTATTGTTCTTGGGCGAATGATAAGCGCAAGCGCTGCTCCCCTAGTGTTGTTGTAATGAACAGTTAATTTTTGCACTCACCCCGTCTGCTTTTTTCTGCTGCATTTTGCTCGGTTCCGTTAGACGGGGGGGACTGCGATTGAAGACTTCACGTTTTACGAACTTAGAACGCACACACACAAGCGCGATTATTATATATTAAAGCACTTTCACTAGAAAAAAAAGAAACAAAAAACAATTGCGGCCAGAATGTTGCTTTTTCAGCTTGTCGTTGTTGTTGCGTTTATTACAATTATGCTCGTTGCCTGTGCGCGCGCGTAGACACTGCGTTGGGTTGTTGTTGTTGTAGCCGCTGCTGTTCGTAGGTTATTATTGCGCTGCTGGTGCTGGTGATTTGTTAGTTTTCGCTGTTGGCTCGGTGAACACGACGAACTACCACGCTGCGCTGCCAATAAACAACTGAATTGACCGAACAGAAACGGCCGCTAAAGAACTGCAGGCAAGCGCAAAGCTTATTACGCACTCTCTCGGCCAGACACACACGAAAAAAAAGCACGTGAACGAACTAAGCGGCCTGCCAACTCGTCGCGTTTGGGATGGCCCGGGTTGCCACCTAACACGGCCTAGCACCGAGTTGCCATCGCTTCAACATACTAAATCGAACTTTAGTTATCGACCGCCAGGGGGCGTTCGTGCGTTCCGTTGTCATATCGACGAAAATTTAAAAGACGCAACAACAAAACAAAAATAAACGCGAAAAAATGTTCAAGACGCAAAGCGCAATTAAACGCACCGGTATTTACCGCGTTGTTGGCGACATTGCCGATCTCCAAATCGAACTAAAGCTGCGCCACATCAGCCAATGGCTGCCAGTCCCCAAATTCGATTACTCCGGCGCCGATTTTTCCAGCGACAGCGGCAACCACACAAAGCCCGAGGACGGCCCTCCAAACATCTTCTCCAGCTACTGCCACACGGACTTCTACATATTCATTCCCTACTGCGACGACTACAGCGCCTTCACCTCGGCCAGGAACACACTCGCCGGCGATAGACACGACGGTGGCCACTACTACGATTACTACAATCCCAGCCACACGAACTGCCTGGTGAAGCGTTCAGCGGGCGGCCATGAGGCTATTGGCGGCAGCAGCGGTGACGCCAGCGAGCAGCCGAGCGCCCGGGGCAGCCGCAAAAGCCGCCACAGCAGCCACTCCACACCGCCGCAGTCCAGGAGAAGTTCCGCCAGGCACTCCAGCGGGCCAGCCAGCGGCTACTCCACGCCGTACACTTTGTATCCCAGCAGCCCGGAGAACCTGACGCCGCGTTTGAAGGGCTCACAGGAGACCGGTGAAGACGTCAGCAGTCCGCGCTCCCCGCGGGAAGTCAGCACGCTCAATTTGTCCCAGGGCACGCGGCTGGCGGACGATTCCTTTATGCGGGAGAACCGCGAGCTCTTCAACGGCGGCATTGCCAATCTCTGCATCGGCTGGCAGCAGAAGCACTTCAGCCGCGCGGAGCTCACGCGCTACACGGAGGCCTCGAACTGTGTGACTCCGCTGCAGAAGCGCTACCACGAGTGGGCCCTGGAGCTGGTCGAGCTGCAGGATCGCCATGCCCACCAGCAAGACGATTCCACGGAGGAGGTCCAGGTGCGTCGCCGAAAGCGCGGCAAGCGCATTCGCAGCCGCGGCTTGATGAAAGTCTCCACTCCCTTGACG